>OX328132.1:37567709-37605209 GCA_946811695.1 Gonocerus acuteangulatus | reverse complement strand
GTAGCATTGGAGAAATTATTAATAATCATTACATCAGGTGAGATATAATTGTGTGGTTGGTGGTGTTGAACTACATTTTATGTCTAATTTCAATCCCTGAAGGATTGTCATTAACTTGCGATCAGATATTATCAGATATTTTATATTATGTATTATCAAATTGATAAATAGTCTGTGTGGTATTTCCTTTTCTGGGGAGTAATCGTGTCGAGGAAAAGTTTCTGTAGCTTAAAATTTCACAGGTATCATATCCTTCCTTAGACTTCCGTCTTAATTTAATAGCTTTTCCTTATTTTGTAATACCCTTATTAATACCATTTTATTAATAAGTATTAGTATATGCTCAAGCTCAAATGAATCTGTTAACAAATCACGCTCATAAGAATAGTGGCATAAAGTAGCAAAAAACTTCTAAAAAGAAGTTAAAAAGTTTAATACTAAATGGCAGAAAGGTGATTGCATTGTGAAAAAGTGAGAAAGTACTTTTTTCCAGAATAAACCAGTCCTAAGGCGGTATAAAATTGCTTTCCTGAAAAGTTCTAACTTGTATTAGCATGAACTTTTTCAGCAGACAAATGCCCTTTCTGTCCATTATTGCCAAGATAAACAAATAATTGCTCCCAAGTATTCTATTATAGAAAAGCTAAATAAATTCTAATCTAATTTGATAAGGGAGTTTGATCATTCTATTGAGTTTCCATAATATTGACGGCTTTATGGCTAAAATCAAAATATACATTTCGAAGCACTGTGTCTATTGCGTTTGCACACAAAAGAGCTCAATAAGATGAAAATAATTAACCGTTGAGGTGATAATAAGTCAAGAAATGGTTGGGATTCGGCTAGGAGAAATAATGCAAGATTTTTAAGGAAATTCATATTCCAGACGTTTCGGCTACTCTTTGGTAGCCTTCATCAGCACTGAACGCCTGGACAAATACCACAGCTAGCAGTAAGTGGCCATGGTCATAACATTTCTGGACCATGGAATATACATACAAAGAGATGGGCATAATTTTACTTATAAATAAAAATACGAATTTATTCGTACTTCATATACGTATTTGTAAATAAATATATAATTAAATTCGTATATGTAAGAGTGAATACGAATTTATTTGTAAATTTATGAATACAAATTTATTCACATTATAATTTGTGAATACAAATTTATTGACAATAAAATTCGCAAGTAAATTATGAATTTTTTCGAATTAACGATAAGATGAAATTAGCATTTAATTTTTTTTTCCCCATTGAATCTGGGCGCTGATAACCAAGACATTAAGCGCCTTATAGAAAAAAAATCACCTTCAATAACTTTCGTAATATCATCTTATCCTTAATACGAATAAATTCATAATTTATTTACGAATTTTATTGTGAATAAATCTTAATTCATATATTTTAATGTGATTTTTTTTTTGTAATCACTTGATTTTTTGTGAATATTTACTTTTTTTGTGATTATTTACAATTTTTTTTCTGTAAACTTATTTGTATTCGCAGGAAAATTTGCGAATAAAATTGTATTCGTATTTTTATATTTAATATACGTGAATACAAATAAATTCGTATTTACACTTATAAATACGAATTTATTTACATTCGCATTTACAAATATATGAAGTACGAATAAATTCGTATTTTTATTTATAAATAAAATTATGCCCATCTCTGAATATATATATTTCTCTAAAAATCTGATGTTGTTTCTATTAGCCGAATCCCAACCTTTATGGACCATAAATAACCTCGTTATATTAGATACATATATAAGTCAAATCCAGGTGTTTGAGATGCGTTATTTGAGAAAAGTAGAAGGAAATAGCAGAGACAGGATCCGCAACACATCCATCAGAGCCTGTAGAAAAAACCCTGGAGGATAATGAATTAGGATGGTTTAATCGCAAGTAAGATACTTAGGGCTGATACTAGACAAACGCTTAACCTGGAACCCGCACATAAAACAGAAAAGACAGGAACTAAACAGACGTTTTAGACTTTTATCACGCTCATTGTATAAAAGCTCGAATCTTTTATTGGCTAACAAATAACTTATATACATACTCTGACCAATATGGACTTATGAACTAGAACTATGGGGTTCCACTAAACCTTCCAATTCCTACAGAATACAAACAATTCAATCCAAAACCCTTCGAGAAATATCAAATGATCCTTACTACCTAACCCTACATAATGACTTCAATATCCCCTTTGTCCAATCCCTGGCCAAATCAGTCTATCAGAAGTTTCATTCCAATCTCCCTGGCCATACAAATCCTTTGGTAAACTCTCTATCCTCGTTCCATAATCCACAAAATCCTCATAGAAGACTGAAGAGACAATTTGTTTTAACATGCAATGCTCAAAATGTATTGTATTGTTCAAGTGGGTTATGTAATTGTACATATTCCCAAATAATGACTCACAATGTTATTGTTCCAAAACCAGCAAAATTACTGGACATTTGTGAGGATAAGTTGAGGATGGTTTGGGCACATCCTCAGGATTAGTCCAGAAAGAATCCTAGAAACTTTTTTTTTTGTCTTCTTTCTTCTGTTTGGGTTTCATATGTTATTCTTACACATATGAAACCCAAACAGAAAAAAGAAGACAAAAAAAAAGTATCTAGGATTTTCTGAAAGGAAAGCGAAAGGATGGCTTTTAAGAAGCGTGGAGAGGGTTGGAACAGGAGAATGGCATGGCACACGAGATAGGTATTAGTTTCAAGTTTTTGAACCCAGCGGTTTAAGGGTACGATCATGGTGATGATGAAATATATATGTATATACGTTTGTTGTCAATACCTGGGCGTTTGTTCGTTGTCCTAAAATTTGGTACACAACATTTTCATAATAATCTATTGGAAGAGTTGGATAATCAGAAAATTAGGATCAGGGATTTACTCCGGGCGAAAATATTAAATTTCAACAAATTATTAATTTTTATTAGCAGACATCGTGTCTAGCTAATGAAAATGATGTTTTGTGAAAATAAGCGAAAACAGTCCATTGTGGAAAGGGTTTACTCAGGAACCAAACTATGATGTTACGATATTGACTGCACCAACGGATCGACTTCATGTGCAGGTAGCCCCTTGAAGACGCTTAAATGCTCATTCAGTTGAAACGAGTTGTTTGCCAACAGGAAAACGACCAGATCTGTGGTTTTTGGTTAGATCTTCCCTTCTACGCATTCAAGACCCCGAGGCGTGAAGAGGTAGTAATCTTTAAAAGGGAGAGATTTTATCCCGCTTCAAGAGGAGCGTTCTGCATTCCAAGTAGCCCCCTTAAAATTTGAAAGGGCAGTATATTATAGGATAAACGAGGAGGGGGGAGAGCGAATGGAGGCCTAAAATCTAGGGGGCTCATGCTCCTTCAATATATTCCTAGGGGCTTTATGTGAGGCCCCGATTCCGTGTCCTACTAAACATTAATGTACTAACTCAGAAGAGGTCGTTGGGCTTGGAGGTTATCAAGATGGAGATAGTTAGGGTTTGGTTATAATAGTTAATAAAACATGAGAACGTATTTGACCAAATATTAAGCATTTCCTGATTTTTTAAGATACATATTCACGTAAAGCCAGGAGACTTCCTGGCAGACTCCTATCTCGTAGTCGAGGAAACATTAGTTTGTTTTATTGCTTAATTGACCTTAAATTAGTTATTTAAAGCATTAAGATCCATTGAAAGTAACCCAGAATTTTAGGACGGGATATCTATAGGTCACCATCCTTTTCTAACCAGGATAGGGCTAATGATAATGGGAATCGAAGCCACGACCATTGGCACGGAGTGTTAAGTGCTCACTAAATTAATGTAAAATATTAAATAATTACTTGGTAATGATGTGGTAATTCATTAAGAAATAGCACTTATTTTCAGGGGTCGAAAATAATTGTTAACTTTTATTTTAAATAAGTATTTATTAAACTTTTTATTTTATTTTCATTCTGAAAAAGTAAAAGTTAAAAAATAACTTTTTGGGTTGAAACTTTTTTTAAACTGTTATTTTTCAACTTAAAAAATAAAAGTTTTAAATTAATTATCATTAAAATAGGAGAAAGGTTAAAGGAATAAATTAACGCTACTAATGTTTATTTTTGTTTTGTATCAACAATATATTTCAGTAAATAAACAGAAATAAACGTGCGTAGAATGTTTTTCAATTCGGAGAATTGCAAAGATTTTTATAGAAAATGAATACTTGTTCACCAATTTCTAAAAAATTAATATTTCTTAAAAATCTCACGTACTCTACTAGATCAAACCTAAATAATTTCAGTTTTTCATTCTTGATTGAAAATTACCGCCTGCAGACTATCGCCAGTTACAAAAGAGGGTTTCCGTTCGTCAGGCACAGCGCCGCCATTTTTTTTCGAAAAATTGAAACCTCTTATAAGACGTTTGATATAAAGAATTGAAAAATATTGATTTATTTTTTATTTATATTTTAAGAAAATGACGTTGATTTTGATCGCATAAGTATTACCCCTTAACGCTGAATAACAAAACAAGTATGCAACTTTTTATAATTGTATCAACAATTGGGTTAACGCCAGGCCACAGGTTGCGAATCTTATTAATTCTATTATTAGGTTTTGCTAAAAACTAGACGTGATAGAATGGGAAATAGACAAACAATCTCGAGAATTATTGGTCGCAGTCCTGTGGATATATAAGTTTATCCGTCTATCCTTTGAAAATTCTGTTTTCCGTAGTTATTCGCTGGAGAAATTGAAAAAAGGCAGAGTCCTGTGCCATCCTATGAGATAAATAATGAAGAGCGACGGATCGAGGTGGGGAGCATCGGATGGAAGGATTTGGGAAGAAGGGAACTCTGCCATCAGGTTCCTGGGTCCTAAATCAAATTATCCTTCGCCTTATTTATTGTGTCATCCTTTGTTGCACCAATTCATCTTAGTCACTCTTGTGATATTTCAACAATGCCTTCACGTCAGGAACCCACGCTCATCCAACCTCGTCCTAACTTCACTTCATCAGCAGTCTAAAAACTTCGGGTTCGCTCCCTCGCCCCATAGAACGCTTAATATAGGTAGCAAGTTATAGACGGAAATTTTTTCTGAATAAAAAACTTTCCAACTCACAGGAGCGCGGTTACGTGTCACTTAGAATGCTAAGAAAAGAAATAGTTAATGTTTGTTCTTAATATTTTGAGAGAAATAAAAATTCAAACACATTCAAAATAAAATCTTAAAGATCGCAGGAGCCACAACAGAAAACTGGCAGTATCCTAAGCGTAAATTACTTTCATTGAGCATCGATTTCTCAGAATGAAAAATGCAAAGTTGCAGATAATGCGATTATTGTACGTAAATAGTGGAAAACTCCCAACAGTGATGAAGTTCAAAAATGGACATGAAATATTGGTCTTCAGAAAGTTAACCTATCTTAGGAATTTATTTCTTGTACGCATTGGCAATGATTAACATTTAAAAAAATTGAAACACATGTTTATAATCAAATATTTTTATTTGTCACCTAGTAATAGTAACTAGATAAAATCACTGGCGGGGCTGTTCTAAAAAAGACCCAGTTATTCCAGAGTCCGCCCAGGCGCTCACCTCTATCTGACAGGAAAAAGATTCCCTGGACTTGTGAAAGTTCGCTCTAAAAACGCACTGCTTACTGTTTCTCATTTTCTATTACCATAATACTAATTATACAGATAAATTCAATTAAAAAGTGATTTAAACAAAGACCAAAGACAAAAACCCGTTCAAAAGAACAAAACAAACACATTTGAAGTTTTAAGCACTTATTTCTCCGATTGACATCGCCTAATCGAAAACTGTTTCAGAATCTTTTTTGTAGAACATTTAGTGTGCTTCCGAATGGTAACCTTTTGCGTACCAAGATTTCCAACCGTTTTCGAGATATTATGGAAAATATACGTATAAGTTCCCAATACATTTCATGTCTACAAATAAAATATTTTATTCTAATCCCTCCTTAACCCCAAACGTAACCAAAATTTAAACATCTTTTTTAATGTGAATTTCAAACATGCAGAAAATATTTTACCTGAATCCCATGATTCTAAGTAACCAAACCAAAAACTTTATTGGACAACTATTTTTCCATTTTTCTCAAAAACTGTTAAAGCTATTGTCTTAAAAATGGAAAAAGTATATTGAAAACCAATTAATCAATTAGTATTTTGTAGGATCATGAAGTATATTCATTGCTCTCTTATCTATTTTTCAAAAACTAAAATTTCTTTCCGTCCCACTTGGCGCGAAGGGCCATAAAGAAATTGGATCGTTATCTTTTTCTTTTTTTAAATTATTATAATGGCATGTCAACCCTTAAGGTCACTAACGCCATTCCTGTGTGTAGTAATTTTCATTATAATTTGGTAATAAGTATCAACATGTATACATTATGATCAAATTGCTATCAATAATATTTCTATTTTCAGATTTTATTAATTCAAACGATAAACGAGAAATGCTCAATTGCTTGTAAAAAAAAATAAAAAAATAAATAAATTAAAAAAAATTATAATATTAAATAAATAAAAAAAATGGAAAATAATAAAACATAATAATAAATGTAATAAAAAAAATCAAATAAAAAAAAGAATAATGTTAATAAAATAATATATAAAAATTATATATAAATGAAATAAACAAACGAGCATTTCGGTCTTTATGTTCTGACTAGATTTTGGCCATTAATTGAGCGGCCCTTAAAAAGTCAAAGAGTCGCTCGACTTGGTTGGTATGATCACCTAGAATTTGATCTAAGGAGTCAGACAGTTTGTGTTGCTCTTTCAGTTGCTCATAGGCCCGGCAATTAGTCAAGATGTGCTTCACAGTTAGCAGCACATTGCATGAGCTACAAATTGGTGGGGGGGTCCTTAGACATTAGGAAGGAATGCGTGAGGTTTGTATGGCCGATTCTCATTCGAGTCAAGACTACTTCCTTTCTCCTTGTATCATTTGTAGATGTTTTCCATGGCTTCACGTTTCTTTTTATCTCTCGGAGCTTGGTTTCTCTCATTATATAAACAACGTTAGCCTAATAAAATAAGATTCATAGGCTATGAAAATAGAAAGCTTAAGCAGCAGAAGGCTAGATTGGCTAGATTGTTATCTCTCGGGATCGTTATCTTTGATAAGCCGACTTAATTTTGAAGTCACACAAAGTGTTAAAGACTTTCTGATTACAGCCAATCCCGATGTGCTCAAATTGGAATGTTTATTTAAGGCCGGCCGGGCGAATATTCTTGTTTACCTCCCGTGAAAGCGAAATGTTTTATTCCCTTTCAAGTTGGGATCGGGTCTCGGATAAGAAAACACGAGGCCCTCTACCTCAAAGCTTTCCTACTCTACATTTTCATCCGATTTGAAGGCACTTCTACTGGCTGGAAAGTTTCGTTCGCTTTTGTTAGAATCCTCTTCAAAAGCCTGTACAAGTGCACTTTTCAATCGCTAGAATTTTTTTTTTTTTTTTTTTTTGGAAAGAGTCTTGGTCTAGAATATCCGAAAACACTGCTGAATGCTATATGTTCGATTTTTTTTGGGAGGGGGACTAGAAAATAAATCTAGTCAATCTAGCCTTCTGCTGCTTAAGCTTTCTATTTTAATAGCC
Organism: Gonocerus acuteangulatus; assembly: GCA_946811695.1. Classification (NCBI taxonomy): domain Eukaryota; kingdom Metazoa; phylum Arthropoda; class Insecta; order Hemiptera; family Coreidae; genus Gonocerus; species Gonocerus acuteangulatus. The sequence goes on along the minus strand of OX328132.1, from coordinate 37,597,585 downwards.
TATGAATCTTATTTTATTAGGCTAACGTAGTTTATTTTTATTCCTATAAAATGATTTGTGTTTTATATTTTTCTTTGTATATGTAAATGAATTCTGTTTTATATTTGTATATTATTTTTATTCATTTTCAATTACATTGTTTTTCATATACATACCTATATATTTTATTTAAGTTTAAATAAATGTAAATTAGAAAAATCTTAACATAATGTAAATGAAGTATCAATTTATAATCTGTATTAGGGCACATCTCCATAGATGCGAAGCCGTTAAAATAAATACATTTTCGAGTAGCATAAAGCCTACAACATGCCCCAAAAAGCTATTTACTGATTGTTTCTCCATTTTAAATAAATTATCCCAAAACATTTATCAACTGCTATTTAATAAGAAATTGCTTATTTTAAGATAAATTTAAATTGTACAATAATTTTGTTTATTTCATAAGAAATTGTTTATGTTATAAGGCAAGTTTTAGATTGTATAATAATTTTATTTATTTCATAAGAAATTTTTATGTTAAGATAAGTGTTAAATTGTATAATAACTCTGTTTATTTTATAAGAAATTGTAAATATATATATATATATATATATATATATATATATCATTTTTATTTTAATATGTACTTATATTAACTATTTTGGCTAAAGTCCAACCATTTCAACAGCATTAAACATATTTTACTTGAGCAACGTTGTACCTAATACAAGTTCTTCATAGATCCAATAAAATTCGTCTTCTAAATGCCCTAATTCTTTGTGTAAATATAAATGAGAAAGCTGCCAAGTCATTGGCTTTGTGGGAGGGGGGAACCGAGTAATGACATCCCCCCCCCTCATTTCTTCCTGATCCCGGCAATTAACTAATTACGTTTGAGCCTCGATCAGATATTGAAGGGGCTTTTATGCTCAAGAATTTCACTAAATTTGCCCATTTTCCATAAAGCCAATAACTCTGTATTGGGTTATTCTTTTTCCACAGAAGATTCTTCCTCAGGCCGAAATCCACAAAGAAATTAATCTAAAAAATAGACATTTTTGTTTTGGCGTTTTGATGTAGACGTTTCTAAATTACTGTAACTTACTTACATTCTTCATTTTCTGGCCATAAAAATCTAGATCTTACACAATGAAATAGCTAAGCTCAATTCGATCAAACATACCTTGTTCATGTCTCAGATTAAAATCGCCCCATCGAAAATTACTTCAGAATCTTTTATTAGGGAATTTATTAAGCATTGGAATGGTCATCTTCCATCAAAATATTCGAAGACACCAAAAGTTTTCATGCCAGTACTTCTTTCCCTCCAAACACAGCCAAAATTTAACTTCCTTACTGATGTAATTTTTCACTTTTGTAATCGTGTATCTTTATTCTTTCGCTAAAGAACGCTGCTAAAAAGTAAACGTTCGAAATATAGATTTTTCAGAAAATTTGACGTTTTCTCTTAGTCTTCATAAATATTATATTAATAAATAAGTAAATTTTACATTTGGAAAACACCAAACACCGAGAAATTTTGCAACGAATAGTTTATAAGAGGCAAATTTACACATTTAGCTTTTGTTTACAATATTTTTGTGTGTGTTTATTCTTCCAATGAGGGGGAAACCTATAAGGGCTCCATGTGGGTTTTACACTGGCGAATGAATGAATGTAGCCTTTATTAACAAAATAGTCTAAGTAGATAATTAAATAAATAAAAATAGATAAATAAATGAATAACTTCGCCTATAATAAATAAATAATAATATAATATAATACTTTGTTTATATTTTAAGTAATTATTTTGTAAGGCCTCCCATATTCCTGGGGTGATTGTCTGACTTCCCATGGGGACTAGTCCTATCGGGAAGTGGAGTCTGTTGTGTCTTCTATTTCCTTCATCCAGATCTCCTTTCACCTGATCCTGTCCCTGGCAGTCCTCATCCACACAGCACCCACATTGTTCCGCATGAAATCGGCCCATCTCTTCTTCTGCCTTCCTCTTCCTCTCTTCTGTCCATATGGTATCCACTCCGTAGCCCGCTTTGCCCACCTGTCATTGTCTTGTCGAGCAACATGCCCTGCCCAGGTCCACTTGGTCTTCTTTGCATGGAGCAGGACGTCTTTCATGCCTGTCTGTGCCCTTATATGTGCATTAGTTATCTTCTGCCTCCTTTTTACGATCAGAATCTTTACGCTGGTAAGGAATACTTAATTTATTAAACGTGAATTATTTATCCTGTTCTTGTGAAGTAACTGAATGTTGCAGTGCGATCCACGCCAAGAAAACATGGTTCCTAAATTTTCAAATGTAAATCTAAATGGGCGAGAATACACGAAGACTCATAGAATGAAAGTGAACTCATTCAATGGATACAATTAAATAATCATTCTAACACTGGCCTATCACTAATTCGGTTGGAGATAGCTCTAGTCAGGTCCGTACATTAAATAATCATTCTAACACTGGCCAATCACTAATTCGGTTGGAGATAGCTCTAGTCAGGCCCGTACATTATATAATCATTCTAACACTGGCCAATCACTAATTCGGTTGGAGATAGCTCTAGTCAGGCCCGTACATTAAATAATCATTCTAACACTGGCCAATCACTAATTCGGTTGGAGATAGCTCTAGTCAGGTCCGTACATTAAATAATCATTCTAACACTGGCCAATCACTAATTCGGTTGGAGATAGCTCTAGTCAGGTCCGTACATTAAATAATCATTCTAACACTGGCCAATCACTAATTCGGTTGGAGATAGCTCTAGTCAGGTCCGTACATTAAATAATCATTCTAACACTGGCCAATCACTAATTCGGTTGGAGATAGCTCTAGTCAGGTCCGTACATTAAATAATCATTCTAACACTGGCCAATCACTAATTCGGTTGGAGACAGCTCTAGTCAGGCCCGTACATTATATAATCATTCTAACACTGGCCAATCACTAATTCGGTTGGAGATAGCTCTAGTCAGGCCCGTACATTAAATAATCATTCTAACACTGGCCAATCACTAATTCGGTTGGAGATAGCTCTAGTCAGGTCCGTACATTAAATAATCATTCTAACACTGGCCAATCACTAATTCGGTTGGAGATAGCTCTAGTCAGGTCCGTACATTAAATAATCATTCTAACACTGGCCTATCACTAATTCGGATGGAGATAGCTCTAGTCAGGTCCGTACATTAAATAATCATTCTAACACTGGCCTATCACTAATTCGGTTGGAGATAGCTCTAGTCAGGTAAATAATCATTCTAACACTGGCCAATCACTAATTCGGTTGGAGATAGCTCTAGTCAGGTCCGTACATTAAATAATCATTCTAACACTGGCCAATCACTAATTCGGTTGGAGATAGCTCTAGTCAGGTCCGTACATTAAATAATCATTCTAACACTGGTCAATCACTAATTCGGTTGGAGATAGCTCTAGTCAGGTCCGTGCATTAAATAATCATTCTAACACTGGTCAATCACTAATTCGGTTGGAGATAGCTCTAGTCAGGTCCGTACATTAAATAATCATTCTAACACTGGCCAATCACTAATTCGGTTGGAGACAGCTCTAGTCAGGTCCGTACATTAAATAATCATTCTAACACTGGTCAATCACTAATTCGGTTGGAGATAGCTCTAGTCGGGTCCGTACATTAAATAATCATTCTAACACTGGCCAATCACTAATTCGGTTGGAGATAGCTCTAGTCGGGTCCGTACATTAAATAATCATTCTAACACTGGTCAATCACTAATTCGGTTGGAGATAGCTCTAGTCAGGTCCGTACATTAAATAATCATTCTAACACTGGTCAATCACTAATTCGGTTGGAGATAGCTCTAGTCAGGTCCGTACATTAAATAATCATTCTAACACTGGTCAATCACTAATTCGGTTGGAGATAGCTCTAGTCGGGTCCGTACATTAAATAATCATTCTAACACTGGCCAATCACTAATTCGGTTGGAGATAGCTCTAGTCAGGTCCGTACATTAAATAATCATTCTAACACTGGCAAATCACTAATTCGGTTGGAGATAGCTCTAGTCAGGTCCGTACATTAAAATTTACATAAATTATGGAGATTACATTGTACATTTTCGTTTAATTAATGATAATCAATACATCATACAAATAGACGGTATATCATCTATACCAAATAATGGATCCATTCTCGTGTTGGTGGTGTCTTTCCTCCTTCCATTGTTGCCAATATGATTTTCTCCCTTTTAATCTATTGGTGAAAAGATTAGTTATTAATATTACTGTTCTGCAAAAAAAAAACTTTTCTCCCCTCCCTTGAACAATTTTGCCTGTTTCTCATGTTTTCAGGTGTGCTGAGTCCGAATCTGAACTCAGAAAAATTCTATCACCCTCTGATTTTGAGAGAAAAGAGGAGAAACTTGGAAAAAATGAAAAATTGTATTTGAAAATTATTGTCTTTATTATAACAGATTTTTTTTCTTTTTCAACGGTAAAATATAATTAATTGAATCCTGCATGCTATCAGGTATAATACTATATATGACACAACTAAAAAAATACACACATATCGTCAATGAGTATTTTTTTTTCTTTTGTACTCTTCCTCCTCTGTCTCCCGCTGCAGTGTCCAGCAGTAATCCGCCAGCATCTTCTCATTCCATTTGCCAGTATATCTTTTTTCCATTCTGGATATGTCTTGGTGGAATCGTTCTCCATGTTCGTCCGAAACTGCACCCAAATTTGGTGCGAAAAAGTCTAGGTGACTATGCAGGAAATGTATTTTTAAGGACATATTCCATCCCAATGTTTTATATGAAGTAAGCAGTTCTTGGACTATTTTTCGGTAGTCTCTAGATTTTTTGTTTCCCAAAAGCTTAGCACATACCTCTCGAAAAGCAATCCAAGCCTTTTTCTCAGTAGTATTTAACTTTGCTTCAAAAGTGAGGTCCTTGAGTAGATGTCGAATTTGGGGTCCTACGAAAATTCCCTCCTTTATCTTAGCATCGCTGAGATGCGGAAATTTTTGTTTTAAGTACATAAAACCTTCTCCTTCCTTGTCCATCACTTTTACGAAGTTTTTCATTAGCCCCAATTTTATGGAGAAAGGAAGGTCATTCCCCTAAAGATCCAGGTAGAGACCAAATCCCTGCCTCAAGATCAAAAACTGAAAAAACACTTTTAGCCATATTTCTTCAACCACTTGTAATATTCCATCAAATTTTTCTTCGTTCAAATATACTTCATTGCGCTCAAAATCATCGGGCTTTTGAATTTTTTTCACTATGTTTTGAGTCGCCTTATTAGAGCTGATTCTACATGATTTTGGACAAGATTTATTTGCTTGCTTCTTATACCTAATGCCGATTTCTTTTCTTTTTTTTTTTTTTTTTTTTTTTTGTTACGGCGTTTCTGGGCCCCTAGCCCCTTTTTCTTTATTGTAAAGTTTTTTTGAAGCTGATTTATACATCAGGAATGTTCAACTTTGGACTGCTTGTAACAAACAGAACTACCTGTTAGCATTTTTTTCACCAGCCATTGTTGGCAATCCAGGTTATGTCTTTATATAAAACAGAATTCGATAAACGACTTATTTTTGTTCAGATAGAACTTGAAGCTTTATGGAAAGATTACGGATAAATGGAAAATATCTGCGCTTCTTAACAGAAAGAAAAAAACAACGAAGCAACTGGTCGTTTAAATTTTTATGTATATATCAGTACTTTAGAACAAAAAGAGCCAATCTCCAAACCTCTAAAATTTGAGTGAACTACACAAGTCACATCATATAATGTTTTTTTTTTTTTTTTTTTTTTTTTTTTAACGGCGCATCTACATCTTGGCCATTAGCGCCGGGCTATCTACAGGTTGCCACCCTTTTCTAATGCCAACAGCACGTGGTCGGTCACCCATTCAGGTACTGACCACGCCCGACATTGCTTAACTTCGGTGATCTACGGGAACCGGTGCACTCAACGTGGCTATGGCCGTTGGCCACATCATATAATATATATATATATATATATATATATATATATATATATATATATATGATCAGTCGCGAAACTGAAATATGTTGTATTTGGTTTCCTTTTTAATAAGATTATCTTTAATTCGGCCGTAGCTTTTTCTGATTTTGTCTTGATGATCCAGGAAATTTTTCCTATTTCTTTACATGTTTGTTTTATCTTTTTGGCGAAAATGGTTATAATAAAAAAAGGCATAAAATGAATTATTTTATAAAATGACGAAGACATTTTTTGGAAAATCGACATTTACCCTAAAACTATGGATTTTAAACAGCTGATACCCAGTAGACATGATTTATCTTATCATTCTACCCGCGGAAGGTTCTCGGAGGTGTAGGCTGTAATTAAATATTATATTAGTTTAGTTAGTGCCCCTGAAGAGGCCTCATAGAAACGAGAAACATGTAGAGCAGAATAAAGGAGTAGTGAAGAAAGTGAGCGCCTTCTTTTGAAATTTCACCTTCTGCCACAAATAAATATTTTGAAGAATATGGTCATTATAATATATATATATATATATATATATATATATATATATATATATATATATATATATATATATATACTTAGACGTAAACATTTCAACAACTGTCATGAAGAAGGTTTGAAATGCAAGCCAACTCGTTGACAATAACGTTTAAAAATAATACATTATTGACATGTTAAAGATTTTCAACAGGAATTTTGTGAGGTTTAAATTATTTACACTCTTAATTGCATACGATCTTCACCTCAACCATCTTTATTTATTTGCTTATTAATTTTCTTTTTCACATTTTTAACGTTTCGGCCTCAGGGCCATCCTCATAAAACTTCATTAATCTGTTCAGAAATCATTCACCCTGTTTCCAAAGGGCTTGTCATCACTGTAATATTGCAGCTACTATACTAATCTGTTCACAAATCATTCACCCTGTTTCCAAAGGGCTTGTCATCACTGTAATATTACAGCTACTATACTAATCTGTTCAGAAATCATTCACCCTGTTTCCAAAGGGCTTGTCATCACTGTAATATTGGAGCTACTATACTAATCTGTTCACAAATCATTCACCCTGTTTCCAAAGGGCTTGTCATCACTGTAATATTGCAGCTACTATACTAATCTGTTCAGAAATCATTTACCCTGTTTCCAAATTGCTTGTCATCACTGTAATATTGCAGCTACATTCCATTATTTAAGCTAAGGTATTGTAGATTCAATATTACAGTGATGTTACAGTTGAAACAGGGTGAATGATATGTGAACAGATTAGAGAAGTGTTATGAGGATGGCCTTGAGGCCGAAACGTTAAAAATGTGAAAAAGAAAATTAATAAGCTAATAAATAATGATGGTCGAGGTGAAGATCATATGCAATTAAGAGTGTAAATAATACATTATTTTCAAATGTAGTTTTATTACTTATTATGACTAAACTATTTCCATACTGCTTAATCTCTAGGCTCAATAGAATCTGATGAAATTATGTTTATGTTTTCGGTTAGAAACAAATATTGAGATTCTATTGTAATTATCTATATTCTAGTCGAAATAATTAATTCTTATGAACTGCTTAGTTATTACGTTATTCTTAGAATTAGTGGGACATTTGCTGTCAGCACAGAATGCGTCATCGTGCTGACGTCATAAGGTCGGTTCTCATATAGGGAAGGAGAAAAAATATTAATATATATTAAAGTGTAAATCCATTTACAATTAAAGTGTAAATTACCTATTTCATTATTTAATCGGTGATAAATGCCCAACATATTGTGTGAAGAATGAACATAAAATGCATTTAAATAAATAAATGTGCTGAATAAATATATTCTGATATTTTTTTTTTTTTTTTTTTTTTTTTTTTACGGCGCATCTACTTCCAGGTCATTAGCGCCGACATCCAGGGTGCTGCGAGGAATTTTCCCAACGAGCCATGAGATGAGAAAATTCCTGCCGGAGGTGGGGATCGAACCCACCATCTCCCGCTTATGAATCCAATGCGCTAACCATTAGACCACGGGAGACCCCCTATATTCTGATATTATGCATAAAATGACGAAACCTCTGTAATCTGATACGATTTAAAATTTGCTTATCCTTCCCGTCGAAATGAAAAATAATAGCGAAATTGTTCAAAGTTGAAAGAGGAAATTAAATTTGATTAATTCCGTAAAATCAACTTTTCAACAAAATTTCTCTGTCGAAATTAATTCAATGGAAAAGCCAGTTATTAAATATTTACCCATACGCAAAATATTTAATGATCATACACACCCGATCATGCAAAAAGAGTTATATTTGTTTCTAAACGAACGTGGAATACATGAAATTTCCTCTTTGGGTGCGACATAATAATAACATTAAAAAAATTTGCACGTGGTCCAATAGCTAACGCCTTTTATTCAACTCATGCGGAAGATCCTGGTTCAAGTCCCGCCACCAGGAGGTTGGGTTATTTCATTTATGGACACGCTGCAGAAATTTCTTGCTCCACCATGGATGTTTAGGGAGGGTAGCAATCTATAGAGCTTGGTGCTAATGGACAAGAAGTAGATACACCGTAAAAAAAATCGACGTATATATATATATATATATATATATATATATATACACGCTGTTACCCAGTGTGCCATGCTACACCTACTTTCTGCCTACGACTCCCCAGTTACGTCAAAATCAGTCAAACGGTGTGAATTTATTTATATCTGTCTAGTAGTTCATGAAACAGCCAACAGAGGCCAGCACCACAGCACTTCATAAAACAGCCGACAGAGGCCAGCACCACAGCCTGCAAGTAGATAGCTCTTATCAAAGAAAGGCCAGCGCTCTTTAGTTACGTGTATATAGTGACTGTTTATATGAAATTTAAATAAACTGCATTACATGATTATATAATGATGTAAAGTCATCAATGAGTTCGAGTTATTCTAATTATCAAGAACATCAACAAATAAATTTGAGACATTATTCAAAATGGCCGTCAGAATCAGAAAGGTTCAGTGTAGCCAAGTTTTCTTGAACAAAACTTTTGACCTATATATATATATATATATATATATATATATATATATATATATATATATAGAGAGAGAGAGAGAGAGAGAGAGAGAGAGAGAGAGAGAGAGACAGGGAAATTTTAACGGGGTAATTTTTGGTATCTAGTAGGATTTTATTGGATTCCTCTATATCTAATAGTTCTAACTCTATACCTAATATCTCTCTTCTATATCTAATTGATATTTTTATTAAAATTTAAGGTTTTATTTTCAATAACAATGACTATCTTAGAGATTTCATCATTTACCATAAATTATTTGTTTTTAAACATCTGATCTAATGTGGCCGTTGCGAGAACTCCTGAATCGAAACTATAAGCCCTGGGACCCTCCTAGAGTACATAAGTGCAGTATGTGCAATAATAATGAAAATGAAACCGTTTTCGCTTTTTAGGGAAATGCCCAATATTAAATGAATTTAAGAACAATCTTCGATTATTTCTTAGCTCAATGGTGAAGATTCGGAGAAATTGTATGGATTTCTTAGAGAAGCATACCGTTGCATCAGAATTCAATTTTTTAGTGGACTCTCCCAGGACGGACAGATGTCCATTGTGAAGAGGTTTTTTTTTATTATTTATCTTCTAAATATTATTATTACTATTAAAATAAAACTATTCATTCATTCAGGGGCTGCAAAAGGTTCTTTGAAGGGATAAATAAAGAATAATGTGTAGGTAATGAAATTTGTGAAATATAAGATCACCATCTATTAATAATTTTATATTTCAATACACATTTACATTTTTTTGAGTAAAATGCTTTTCAGAGAATGACAATAATTTCGAAAATATTAAAACTTTCAATTCTTAGCTTTCCAAATCACAGGAATTATTATTTTATTATTATTTATAATTTTGGCATTATTACTAGTTTCTTTATTATTATTATAATTGCTATCATTTCTCTATCTTAATGATATTGTTGACATGCTTTTAAAATTCAGAAAAAAAACATTAATTATTATATATATATATATATTACTTTAATTGTAATGCAGGCACTATCGACAGATGGAAACTGCGGAATCTAAATAAACTACCACAGTATAGGGATACTATATTGTGAAAAAAAAATCACAGGAATGGGTATAAATATAGAAACACACGTACAAAAACTAGTACATACAAGTCGGACCATTTGATATAATTCAGATCATTATCGTTGATTTCTTGTCTTATGTCAGTTATGAATTTTTAAATAGGTTTTGTAATATGACAGAAATATCTGGATTCAATTGATAATTAAGCTCCAATCCCAATATTTTGGGGTCGATTCCAAACCTAGAAGATTAACATAAGCAAGTATGGCAATTAAAAGAAATGGAGGAGCGGAGGGGAACAGAGCTGCTCATAAGTGGGGGCTAATTGAGAAAGCTTAAATGTCAGAGCCATCCTCTAGCCCTAAGTCAAGAAACTTAGGGCACCTTATCTTCATTAAACTAAGTGGGTTATATTATATTAACAGGACTCCGAAGAATGCCGACTCTTTAAAATCTAAAACTTCAAAAGTTCTCTTATGCCTAATAAGCTTAATGTCCTTCGTCCATTGTTTTGTCAGACTTCGTGAAATGTTTCCCTTTAAAACTTTTAAGAATTTAAGATTACGCCGGAAATTCATTTATTAGAATGCCATTGTATTAACTGGCAGTTCAAAACTAACCTAAAAGACAAGTATAAGTAGTTTTGAACCAGTTAATGGCATTCTAATAAATGAAAAACAACGTGTGTTATAAAAAAAATTAAAACAGTAATGCAGTCTAATTTAAACCTCACTTAGGGAGTAAACCGGGGGGGGGGGGGTAATTAACTCAGTCGTACTGAGTTCAAATCCCAAGCAAGCACTAAAGATTTTTATCTTGAAGTGTCTTCGTTTGTGGGTTCTGACCGTCCCTAGGCCAACCCAGCCTTTAATTAATTTATTAATCTCTTTAGTGTGCCGTATGGTCATGTATCAGATACCTCTATAGTGTCTGTCCCTCTAGGCCCTCGTGGCCTCTTACGGGACTGATTTTTTTTTTCACAGGAAACCAGCTTATGATGTCGACCAGATGAAAGCAATTTGAGAAGCCGATAAGAAATTTCAACGCTTCCTCATAGTTCCAGGAGGTGGCCATTAATGAACCACAACCACACATTAACCTGGATTTTTTAAATTTTTACTTAGATAACGCATTTGAACACATTTTTACAGGTATTTATAATTAAAAGGCAAATGTTTTACCTTGAATTAATACTGGGCCAAGTGTGTTTGTTGTGGTAATTAAATATCTCATCCCTAATAAATGAGATGTTGATAGTCCTGTACAAATGTGTTCAAATGCGTTATCTAGGTAAAAATAATAATTCATGAGGTTAATGTGTTGTTGGGGTTCATTAATGGCCACCTCCTGGACCCTGTATTAGTTACTGTAATTATTAAATTCAAAATAAATGTGTATTTTATTTATTTACTGTTTTAGGTTTTTTTTTATTTTCGTGGAAGTAATTTGTTTTATTGTTTTATGTAAATATTTACTTAATATTTAAGTAAATATTTATAAAAATAAATATTTCTTTTAAGCTTTTTGAATAAACTAAAGAAACAAATTAATTTTTTTCACACAGATCCATGTTTTTTTTTAAACTTTCGTTTCTAAATCGTTCACATACTTCAATAACACAGGGTTGTAAAACATGAATGGAAAGCTGGTTAAAAGGGGTAGTTTTTTCTAGAACCCGGAAATCTCAGATCTTGCCCATTGAAGAGTAACGCTGGTAAAAAATATCAAGGAATAAAGGAAGGAAATAGCTTTCTTTTGGTAAGATATACATACTTAAATCCATTCATTTTTACGTTTACTCACAACTGGTCTTATATCAAATTTACTCAGCTTTCGATTGGTTTCACTTCTTTTCTAGTAGTATATTCGAATCTATTCTTATTCGAGAATAAGAACCAACCATCACTATTACGATAAATATAACTAAAATAAAATATTAAATTAGTCGATTTAAATACTCGATAATATGAAAAATATATCTGTAACCTAGGAGTAGAAATATTTAAGACTATTTTTTATGAAAAAATAATATATAATGAAACAACTACTGTTCCTGTACTGTTCCTGTATAAGGAAAAAACAAAATAGTAATAATAGACGAAAATTAAGAGCACAGTTTGAAACCTTATTTTTATTAGATTACCTTCTTGTTGGAGAAACGGAAGGTATTGACTCAATACCTTCCGTTTCTCCAACAAAAATGTTATACGACTCAATAAGAGTCGTATGGTTTCTCCAACAATAAGAATATACGACTCAATACTATTGAGTCGAAAAATCTTATTGTTGTATTAAAAGTCTGTTTGTGGATATAGGACACTGTTCTGTAAATTTTTTCCTCGGTTAAATGAATGAGAATTCTTTCAGAAATGAGATTGAGTAACAAGAGGTGAGATTAAGTATTTGAATATTTGAAATAAAAAAACACTTTATTTTACGGTATTCTGCGATCGATTCATTAAAAGATCGGCCCTTAGAGATCGATTCTTTGAAAAGATCGGCCCTCGGAGATTGCTTCTTTGAAAATATCGGCCCTTAGAGATCGATTCTTTGAAAAGATCGGCCCTCGGGGATTGATTAAAAATTCGATATATCGTATTTAAAAGATAAATCTTTTAAAATATCGATTCAGGTCACCCATCTCAAATGTGAACACCTCTCTAGTCCTGTAGTGCGTTGGCTGCAATTTTCATATTCTTTAAAATATTTAATTACCGCCCACACATTATTAGGGGCGGGGGCTAAGACAGAATAAGAGATTTTGAGTCAACTCTTCTTACAGTGCAATATGAAATCAATGTCAGAATACGCCATTAACCAACTTCAAAATTGAGTATTTAAGTTAATCTTATCTCAATATCAGAATTACTAATGTTGACGAATAAGGCTTGACTTTCTGTAGTTCTACTTTTGTTGATAACATTTTAAAAATTAAACACCAATTCAAAGTCTGCTGCTATTTATTTTCATCCTGATTTAAGTTCTTAAATAATTGAATAGATTTGACCAAATGATAGCAACAATTTAGTTGTAGGAATATTTAGATCAGATAAATTGGATTCGCGTGAAAGTTGATTCGTTCAGCCGTCTGATGATAGGAGATAACATTATTATATAATTTAATACATATTATTATCGCCTAACAAGACCTGCAAATGAACAATGTTTGTTCATATTTAATGAATCCGTCTAGTTCAGAAATATTTCATTCAAAATAACGATTCCCTTCCTACTGAGTTTTTTCCCTTCACAATTATTTCTTCTTTTGCCACGTTTACGCCCTCCCTCCATAGGGAGAAAACCCCCTTACGACCTCATTTTATATATATATATATATATATATATATATATATATATATATATATATATATATATACATATATATATATATATATATATATATATATATATATATATATATATATATACAGTAGAACTTGGATAATTGAAACCCCAAGGGACCGATAAAAAAGTTCGAGTTATCCAAACATCGAATTACAAAAGTTTGATAATTAAGGGTTAAAAATCGAACTTCATATTTTCAAATTTTTTAATTTGAAAAAAAAAATATTTTATTTAAAGAAAAACAAACATTTCATAAATTGATGGTTGCATACATAAGTAATAAATAATTTATCAAAAAAGTAAAAAAAAAAGTCTATTATTTTGAAACAAGTCATTTTCATGGAGAAGAATTTCCTGATAAAGTGTTAGTATTCCAAAGTCCTTGGCAATTCTAGAATTTTTCATTATTCCTTTTTCAACTTCTTTAATCGTCGCTATTTTCTCTGGCAACGTTAAAGTTTTATAACTTCTAGGTTTATGGTTTTATCTCCCTAACTAATATTTTTAAGTTGTCTATGTTAAACGTGTGACTATTTTTTATCGTCAAGGTCTTTATGGCTTTGTTTGGCTTTCTTTATTAAAAGTTTACCTAATTCTCCTAAATACACCTTCTCCCAAAATGCGCCATCAATTTGATATTCGTTGTATTTGGTTTCATTTTCTTTCTGTTTATCCTTAATTCAGCTGAATATTCGGCTGTGTGTAATTAACTAGTTCCAGTCTGTTTATTTCTCTATTTTCCTAACTATATTTCTGGTCATAAATATATTTATTATTTATAACCAATATTTTTATAAACAACTAATTACACAGAACCGGTTCCGGACGGAAAATAAATTAAGAGAAATGAAGAAACAATCAAAGTCTATAAACAGAAGACCAAATTATCATTACCAGGCTTAGAATTGGGCACTTACTATTAATAAATTCGTACTTAAAGCAAATACAGGACATACCCATATGTTCACAGAGTAATGTTGCCCTGAGGATGAAACATGTATTGACAGAATGAAAAAAAAAAATAGCCCCATAACAGGCCACGAAGATACTATAGAGTTATCTGATTCAAGACCATAAGTCAGACTAGGGAGATAGCGTGGTCAGTACTATGCTCCGGCCGCCTGATTTCCCCTTCTGCAGGTACTCATTCTTAAATTAATTAAAGACTGGGTTGACCTAGGGACGGTCAGGGAAGCCGATCCAACCAACGAACGAAGACACTAGATCTTTAGTGCTTCCTCATGTTACGATCTCAGGTCCCCAACTACATTAGTCCAGTGCTCTACCACTGAGCTTACCTCTCTCCCGACAGACTGCAAGGGACGAGGCAATTTACTCATGCCTCGAGATTTATACACGTTACTCGCAGAATCCAGCTCTCACATCTACACTATAATACATTACTTAATGAACACTAATTTATTCACACAAATCTAGCCAATCTTGCTTTCAATTTTAATTGTTTATTTTATTAGCCTATAAATCTGATTCCATTACGCTAATGTACTTTAAAAATGATTTAAGGTTCGTATTTTCTATTGTAAACGAATTGATATTTCGCTTGGGTCAAGGTTGATATCCTTTGTGTTACACCAAAGTACCTAAAGCTTATATGATCCAGCCGTTCACAATCACGGATGATGTGTATCGGCGTCTCTTCTTCAGCTCCACACCATCTGCAGATGGGGGAGTTGACTAGCTTCATCCTATGAATGTGCATGTTCAGTTTGCAATGTCCTGTAATTATTCCAATAGCATCCCGAAGTTCTGCTCTATTGAGGAGCTTCAGTTCCTTTCAAGGTTCTCCAGAAGGCTTTTGAATGAAGTATTTGGTGGGCCTTAGAGTTTGGGGTTCCCACAACTTTTGTTGCTTCCTATGTACATTGGTAAATTGTCGGTTAAATAAAAATATTTGAGAGTATTCAATAAATGGTTTTTGAAGAATAGTGTGTTTTGACCTTCTGCAAGAATAACATTACTTTCCTTCCTCTTTTCCTTCCTCCGTGTGGCTTTCAGGTTGTTTGTACTTCTAGCCATTCGCCCATCGTGATCCCTAGTGAGCGCTTTCATGCTTGGCAATGTTTTTCCACGACCTGTCCAAATCTGGAGATATACTTATTGTATGGCAAGCTGGGTCGTCCTCTTCGTCTTTCCCTTCTTCCGTGTGGCCCTCTTGGTCTTTTCCCAGTTGGTCTTAACTCCATGATACTCCATCCTCGGTCTCCCTCCATTCTGCGGACATGGCCGAACCTCTTCAGCTGCCGTTTCTCTAGAGTACTCTTCAGAGGTTTGATTTTCAAGTCCTCTCTTATTCTTTCGTTTCATATGCAGCCCCTAAGTGTTTTTCCGACTATTCTTCTTAGATATTTCATTTTGGTTGCTGTGGTTCTGCTTATTTGCCTATCATGGGTTATCTAGCTTTCACTGCCACCAGAATCGGGAGATATATTGCATTAAAAACATGTAGTTTTACATATCGTCCAACCTCACTCTTTTCGATCATGGACTTGCACATCTTCTATATATATATATATATATATATATATATATATATATATATATATATATATATAAACCACGTGTCTGTTTATCTCTTTGTATGTTTGTTCCTTATACAAATTCACACTGTTTATCCGATTTTGACCAAACTTGGTACACAGGTAGATCTTGATTCTGGGAGTGTCGTAGGCTAAGTCAAAAACGTCTAACAACTGTATGTCTGTATGTTTCTTTCTTATACAAATCCACACAGGTTGACCGATTTTGATCAACCTTTACACACAGATTGTTCTTGATACGGGGAGTGTCATAGGATAGGTCAAAAACGTGCACCAGCTGTCTGTCTGTATGTTTCTTCCTTATACAAATCCACAAAGTTTGACCGATTTTGATCAACCTTTACACACAGATAGGTCTTGGTACGGGGAGTGTCATAGGATAGGTCAAAAACGTGCACCAGCTGTCTGTCTGTAGGTTTGTTCCTTATACAAATCCACACAGGTTGACTGATATTGATCAAACTTTACGCACAGGTAGCTATTGATCCGGGAAGTGTCGTAGGCTAGGTCAAAGCAGTCTAGGATTCACAGCTCGCAGATCATGCGTTCGTAACAGCGAACCCGAACAGTTACAGATTTGTGTTATTAGATATTTATTATTACTTTTTTTTTTCTAATTTATTTTTACTTTTCTAGATGCAGAAAGTAAGTGTAGCATGGCACGCCGGATAACAGCTAGTTTGATCATATATTTGGTGGGCCTTTTTAAAACAACATTACTCAAACTAATAATTCTACAGTATTTAGTTTTGGGACATCGTGTCACATCTTATGGGAACCATAGATTACGAAGAATAATTAAAACGAAAGCCGCGCCTAATAAAAAGGTCCCATCGACGAGAGTGCTAGGAGTGATGTAGTGAAGGTCAAATGAATTTGAGGGAGAAGATAGAGAGAGAATCGGCATCAATTAAATACGCAATGCAGTGGAGACCAGCACGCGATACTCTCGGGCACCCTTTCCCTTCATTCCTTCAAGGACAAGCAGGTCTTAGTACAACTAAAATTAAACACAAATCATTCAGTTACAAATAAACAAAAAGATAGTAAACTTTCTTGAAAATCAAATTTTTTTAATTATTTATTTGGCATAAGTACAAGACATTGCCAAGGATCTCTTTGATGTTAGTAGTGTTATTATTTAAGTAAAAATAATAGTAATACAATTTCTAAAATTAAAAATAATGCCTCCAAATTATAAAATATAATTTAGCTTAAATAATATAATCTGAAAATATGAATATTCCTATGTACAATAAATTTGAAAGTAAATTAAATAGTTATAGAACACACTTCAAGAATAAAAATATATTATTTAGGTCTACAATACTGTTAATATTTAGCGTATTTGCTATTGATAATTCCATTAAATTACTTGAAAATCAAAAGATATTACAAAACATTAATTCTAAAAATCACTTATAAAATACAATGAAAAAAATCAACTCATGTAATAACAATTAAAAAAGTAATTAATCATTGACTACATAGTAAAATTAAATTTTGTCTCACCAGACATGTGCTCTTCTAAAGGTTCTTTAGGAAGAAACGTATTTTTTGTAGTACAACTCAATTTTCTCTGCTTGTACACATTTTTTTTTTTTTTAAATAATTCAGTACATTTTTGAAATAAGCATTAAAATTGCTTTAAGGCTAATACACATCCAATGTTCACAACTATCTCATTCAAACTACAATATCAAATCAAAAATTAGAAATGAATGAAAGCTTCTGACTACTGAAAACTTTTCAAAAATCACTGCTCTTCCAAAAGAAATCATGCAGGGTGCCGAATCTAAAAAATGTTCTACAATTTAATCAGCTTTCCAGCGGCATACTCAGAACAAATGTACTGAAACGTTTAAAAAAAAATGTGTAGAAGCACAAAAAAACTGGAGTTGTACTACAAAATAACACGGTTGTTTCTAAAGAACCTTTAGAACGGCATATGCCTGGAACGGAGTGAGATAGAAATGTGTGATTGGTGGTGTATTGTCATTAACTTGCGAGACACCGGTATATTCAAATTAACATTCTGCTACATGCGCTTCTGGCCTAGAAACAGATGCCCAGTAAAAATAAAAAAGGAAATTTTATGAATTTTACTTTCAATGAATATCAAACGCTTTATAATAATAATAACTGAATTCCTAGTTTTTAGCCTTCCTCTACAGTGAGCATGGGCGTATATAAGGGGGGGCTGAGGGGTATGCAGCCCGCCCCCGAAATTTTCATTTGATGGTAAAAATGTGTCATAAAAACCTTAAAAATAAATTAAATAAGATCACTTAGTTAATAAAAAATAATATATTTTAGGCGTAATAGCATTTTAGTTGCCTAAAACTATTCCAAGTTCTAAATTTTTCAAATTCCATACTCCGGAAATGGTCTCAGCCATCCCCCCCCGAAATTTTCCCAGCCCCTACCGAAATTATTTCCTATATACGCCCGTGACAGGGAGAAAACACCTTATCTAGAGGCACCAATGAGAAATATATCTTCATACTTGGAGGTGTTCCTCCGATACAACATTTAATTATACACATAGATCCAGGCATCCTACGAGTGTATAAATGTGTGAAGTTCAATGTTACTTTTCTACTCTGGAGCCCGGGTATAAATTGGCGAAGAACACAGCTTGTTTCTTGTTGGCTCTCCCCTTAGCAGATACTCGGCCACTAGGGCAATCTGATGGGGTTCCGTGCTCTCTCCGTCGCACTGCGATACTTAATTCCCTTTATCTACCCATCCTCTTTCTCTTCCGTATGAATAAATGAATGAAGAAGCATCCCGTTACACAGCCATGTCTCTTGGAATAACAAATATTCACAACAATATTTATCAGCATTAAAGATATTATTTAAATTACTTATTTAATCAAGATACACTGAATGTTATGGGGCCTCCCGGTCGTCTTGTGGCTAATGCCCTAGATTCTCGTGTGGGAGACTGGGGTTCGACTCCCTCCGGCGCACAGTGTAACGAAGTAGTGAGGATTATGGACAAAAATCATTAACCACTAGTTATTTTCAAATAAACATTTTTATTAATTGAAATCAACTCAAAACAAGGTAACAATTGTATAATAATGCATAATATACGGCTATAATAATATTAGTTGTAATATTTGTAATATTATTAGAAATAATATAGCAGGTAATAAAATTATTAATAACAATGTTATAAAATATATTATAACTGTAACATGTAATGTAGTAATAGTATAGTTGTAAATTATGCTTATAGTAATATTGCCATAGAATAATAATATTTTACCATTTTCTATGAAATTATTAAATAATTTCTTAATTCCGAGTCTGAATCGTTTTTGGATTCTTGAGAATGTAAACTTATATCGAAACCAATATCTATTTGATTATTAATATCATCCTCTATTATACATTCATTAATGTCTGGACTGATTTTGCTTTGCCTTTTTATATTTTTTCTCCGTAAAGAAAGCTCTGGGCCAGAGTTTAGAAGAACCCGGCGCTTATTCGATCCCTCACGCAACGCTGTAAACTCTTTTTTATGTTTGCCTCTAAGGAAGCCGGAAGGGCCACCAGGGCGTGAATATATTTTTTCTTGATAAAAATCAATAACAATTTCTTCTAAGTTGATATATTCTTTCAACCAGTATTTATATAAGAGTTTTTTTTTTCTCTGCGGTGAACACGTTCCCACACGAAAAGTGACCCTATTAAATCTACTAATTAGGTATATAAGGCCAACAAATATATATGAATGATGAATTTTCTACCAGATTCACACCTTTAATCACTCATCAGGAGTGTTGCTTTAAACTATTTTCAGCCACCAAGGATCAATCATAGCCATACAAAGCTCCAGCGAAATATCGCAGAAAAAAGTAGGAGAGGGGAAAACACTGCTAGAGAAAGAAGCCGTTCCATCTAAAAATATGATTCCCAGGGGTGAAAAAAACAGTACCATAACGCACAAACACACACACACACACACGCACACACACACACACTTATATATATATATATATACATATATATATATATATATAAACACAGTGGAACTTCTGTATATGGAACTTCTACGTATATATCGAAAATCTCCATACATCGAATATTCTTTAAATCCCCTAATTCATTGCATAGAAACCTGTTTCTTCTATCGAAAAAACAACTCTATGTATACAACAATTTCTTTTTAGTGTCAATTAGTGTGAGGAAACAGCTGTACCGGGAGTAGCGATCATCACGACGAAGCAGATATTAAGGAGTAATACTACCATGTACCGATCAAAATCAAAGTCATTTTTTTGAAATTATAAATAACAAATAAATCAATATTTTTCAATTCTTAATACCAAACGTTTTATATGGGATGTTAAAGTATACAAAAAAATAAGTTTCAATTTTTCGAAAAAAAAAACGGTGTCTGACAAACGGAAACCCTCTTTTTTCACGGGCGATAGTCTGCAGGCGGCAATTTTTAATCTAGAACGAAAAACTGAAATTATTTCGAAAGAAGAAGGTTAAATCTAGTAAAGAAAGTAATATTTTATAAAAAATATTTATTTTTAAGTCCACTAGAAAATGGTGAACAATTATTCATTTTCTATTAAAAACTCTTCGAAAATCATAAAAGCACAATAATTCAAAGAATAGAAAAAATCCCGCTTACTTTATTACTAAATATCATTAGGAAGCTGCAGTCAAAATTTGAAGTCTATCGGGCGTAAATTGAAAACGCCAGAGTACAGCAAGATTTGAAAAACATGGTTTTGAGAAAACGACTTTAAAATTTAATGTTCTGAAATGTTCTTTTTTTCATCCTTTCTCGTAATAATGATAAAAAAAGTGGGTTTTAATTTTGAAATGTATTGAAAGAGGACCGAAAAAAACTTAACTATTAAAAATGGACCTATCCAAGCTCGCTCAAACAATTATCTTCAAATCAGCATCGCATTTACGCGTTTTTTTCTTGACATAAACACTCTTGGATCTCATTTTTGATTAGTCAAGGATGAATTTTAGCCCATAAAAAAATAATGGTAACAAAAAAGTTACAAGGTCACTTAATATAAAGCTACTAGAGGAAGAACCTGCAAGACCATCATAACGAAAAGTTTTGTCAGCTTTTGATACGATTCGTCGGGGAGGGGGTAACGTATTTTCCGAGCATAATAAGTGCAAAAACTTTTACGATGAAGAATCAATATTTATTGTACAAATACATATACGATCTTTTTCTAAGAGTATGTAATTCTTCAAACTCATGTAATGAAATTCCTATTTTGTAAGTAAACAGGTATATACGATTTGTACGTCCCTATACATCAGGTATATACGATTTGAACGTCCCTATACATCAGGTATATACGATTTGAACGTCCCTATACATCAGGTATATACGATTTGAACGTCCCTATACATCAGGTATATACGATTTGTACGTCCCTATACATCCAGTCATTTCATTTTTTTCTTCTTAATTTGTATATTAGTTACACCTGCAAAAGAATAGACTGTAAAGAAAACAATGTTGTCTGAACTATTAGTCTATGATTTCACCACTTTTTAGAAAATGAGCTTTCCATAAGAGCATTTAACTCAAAAATCAGCGTGCACGTATTTGATGGTAAAAATATCGATTTTTGGATACGTTTGGAATTAAGGAAGGATTAGAATAAAATATTTTATTAATAGACATGAAAAGTTTTGGGAACTTCGTATGTTTTCCTTAATATCTCGAAAACGGTTGGAATTTTGGGAAACGGAAGGCTACCATTCGAAAGCTTACTAAATGCTCTACAAAAAGGATTCTGAAGCAATTTTCGATGTCAATCGGAGAAATAAGTTCTAAAATCTTTAAATGTGTTTGTTCTTTTGAACGGGTTTTTGTCTTTGTTTAAATCATTTTTTAATTGTTTTTGTTTTATATTGCATTTATCTGTAAAATTAGTATTATAGTAAAAAAAAAAAAATAAGAAACAGTAAGTAGTGTGTTTCTTGAGCAAACCTTTACATGGCCAGGGGTCAGGTATGAGGTGCAACCGTGACCTATTTGGGATCATAAATTACGAGTATTTCATGAAAGGTCTAACCAAATTATAACTGTTTCTATTTCAACCTTTCCAAATGACATAAGGTATAAGAACGGAACCGCGCTAAGATGATGAAGTTTGTTTAAAACTTTTTATCGACACATAATATTGTAGTCCTATATATAAAATAACGCCACGCCTAGCGGAAGGCCCTAGATGCTCGGAAGATTTGTGCCTATATAAGATAGAGGAAGAGACAGAGGAGAGCCTAAGTAGAATTGTTCGGAAACGACACAAGGTTCCCGTGGGAATGGTCCTTAAGACGGAGGAACATAAAAGGAACAGTGCCCTTAAGCAAACAGTGTCAACATTAATGGCTCCGAACGTTTCTCTCAGTTTAGAGCTCAGTTCGACGCTCTTCTTGGAGGAAGCTGAATATTTAATGAAACGCTTTATTTCCTTACAAAGGCGTATTCGCTTATTTTAGCCCAGTGTAGGGCATATTGTAATTGAATTAAGATTTACGATTACATTGTATTTGTAGTTCATGAATTAGAATTACATCACGAGTAATAATTCAATTAAAAGGCGAATTATAATTAAATTGTAATCCTGTAATGTAATCGAAGCACGAATTATGTAATTAAAACATCAATTGCTCTTTTAGTTGCTTATAAGCACGTCAATTCGTCAGAATGTGTTCAACAGTGAGCAGCACATTGCATGAGCTGCAAATTGGTTTAGATTCCTTTAACATAAGAAAGGAATGGGTGAGGTTTGTATGGCCAATTCTCATACGGGTTAGCACCACTTCCTTTCTTCTTGTGTCATTTGTTGATGTCTTCCATGATTTTACACATCTCTTTATCTCTCTGAGTTTGTTTTCCCTCACTTGTCGCCAAACAGTTTGCCGTGTATTCCAAATCAAGTCTTTTGTGTGGGCTATTAAATCAAATTTTGAAACTTTATGGAAAGGCATACCATCTCTAATTGCTTTCCTTGCCAAGGTGTCAACTTGCTCATCATATTCCGCAATGTCCAGGGATCCTTTCATTTTAACACTTTGTTCCTTTAAATGTAGCTCGTAAATTCTTTTAAATACATTCATTATTAAGGGATGCGTTGAATATGGATCACCTATAGCAAGGAGAGCAGATAGAGAATCTGTAAATATTGTTAAATGGGTTTTAATAGGAAAATTAATATCAAACCGACCAAGTGGAGCGGCTTTTCAACTTTTTAAACGCCTCGAAGTTAATAGACAAAATTTAATTTAACCTTATATAAAAATACAATAGAACAAAATTCAGTTACAACTTGAATTAAAAATACCATTTTAAGCATGGCTAAATGATACTGATATACGCTTGTGTGTGTGTGTATGTATGTGTATGTATATATATATATATATATATATATATATATATATATATATTTATATGTGTGTGTTTGTGTGTGTGCATATATTTATATGTATAATCACTAGACAATAATTACCATTCAAAGAAACGGCGTTAATGACCTTAAGGGTTGACATGCCATTAAAATGAAATAAGAATAGTAATTTAATTGCAATTCTAATTCAATTATAATTGTACTTATCACCAATCATGATAGTCAGTAATTAAAATATCAATTTTATTAAGAATTGTATTTGAATCATAATTGTAATTCAATTACAATTCAAATACTTGAGTTTTTTCGATTACTGTAATTAATATTGATTTTTTTTTAGTGCTTCGACTGCTAGGGTCATTAGCACCTGTAATTAATATTTTCAGCATTTTGAATTCCAATAAAAAAATGTAATTCGTAATCCAAATTCATTTGAATTACATTGTAATTCAAAATTACTCAACACTTATTTAAAATACCTACGTAATTCAAATACTTGAGTTCTACTTATTTGAAATACAGTTAATCCTAATTGAATTATTTTTTCAATTACTGTAATTGATATTTCCAGATTTTTCAATTACAATAAAAAAATGTAATTCATAACTCAAATATCATTTGAATTCCATTTTAATTTAAATTTACACAGCACTGTTTTAAACGACGTCCTCTAATTCACTCTTTACATGAGAACAAGTAACACCTTTTAAGATGTTGTTGTGGAAAATGACCTTCTTTTTTTTGTTTTTTTGTCCGACGGATACAAGGAAAACCTGTACATTACAACCGAAAACGTACATTCAAATTCATACGTCCCGAAATGGAGTTAACTCACTAATGAGTTCGACCCCATGATGCAAACCGATCTTGCCGATAAGAAATGTTTATATTTCATGAGAGATACGTCACTAAAATAGTGATCGCTCAATTGTATATAATTTCCCACACGTACATGTCTGCTCGCGTTGTATGAATCGATTTTGATGAAATTTATCAGAAAAAAAGTAATTTTTTTAAAAATAATTTGTATAAAAAAATTCGTAGCGCAGGCCGGACAAACATATGTGTAGATAGCCCTGCACTAATAGCATATATGTCGATCCGACCTAAAAAAAAAAAAAAAAAAAAAAAAAAAGAAGAAAAGATTCGGTAATTGAAGTTAAAGTTATATTCTTTATAGCCTAGTTGAATATAGGCAGTTGGTGTATTCTGCCTATATTCAACTAGGCTATAAAGACTATAACTTTAACTATAAGACTATTTATTTTTTTTTACATGAAATCGGAAAAATGAATGAAAAGGTAGATGAAATCGGAAATTAAATGTTGAGTTTCAATTCGAACCGTAAAATAGACATTCATAATTACTCTTATTATAATTAAAATATATTTTTCATTTAAATCATATTATAAATATATTCAACAAGTCGCTAAAAGCCACTAATATAAAAATAAATATGGAGGAGGAAGCAGAGAGAGTGTGAGAGAGAGAGAGAGTGAGAAAGAGGGAGAGAGAGAGAGAGAGAGAGAGGCAGAGAGAGAGAGAGAGAGAGAGAGAGAGAGAGAGAGAGAGAGAGAGAGAGAGAGAGAGAGAGAGAGAGAGAGAGAGAGAGAGAGAGAGAGAGAGAGAGAGAGAGAGATGACAATAATTTATGCTGTTATATTAGTTTAATAATTTATTAATGCTGTGCTTAATAATTATCAAGCATAATTTATGCTGGGAGAACATTATTTGTATATCTAGAAATCAGTTCAATAGAAACATAAAGCACATTTTAAATGAGGTATATACAAGTGAATAGATACTAATAATATTATTAATTAATTTTTAACAGAAAATTAGGCACTACATACCTATGAAGATGCCGGGAGACAATAAGGTACTACATTGGTATGTAGTACCTTATTTTCTAATAAAAATTAATTAATATTATTGTTAGTATCTATTCACTTGTATATACCTTATTTAAAATTTACTTTATGTTTCTGTTGATTTTCTAGAACTAATTTCTAGATATACAACTAATATTCACTTTACCTCTTTATTAATAACATAATTGTTCTAATATTTTTACAACAAATTGTTCTTTTATAATAAGTTGATTTGTATTTATAGACCTATAATTTATATTACTGGTAAACTTTTTTTCTGTGTATTAATTCTGTTTTTTCTATGTTTCTGGTCATTTTAGCTGACGAAGGCTACCAAAGAGTAGCCGAAACGTACTTAATGTACATTTTTTACAAAAAGCATATTGATGTTTTCTCAGCCGAATCCCAACTAATCCTTGATTGCTTATCACCTCGACGGGTAACCATCTAATCTTCTATCTATTTATTTTAATTTTAACGCCCATTATTATTAACTATGAATTTTTGGGCGGGTTATTTATAGGTTACCACCCTTTTCTACCCAGGATAGGGCTGATGCATTTTCTTTTTCTCGAACATTAAATAAATAAATAAATAAAAATGTAAGGTTCCCCTCACATTCTCTATCACTTAAATGGCATGCAGTCTACAGCACCGAATGTCGTATGTCATCTTACTGAATCACTTTTCCCTTTTTCACAATCTTTAAAATGCCTTCCTAGTATATCAAAGGTTCGCTTCAGATATCGAACCAGGATCAACCTAAATGTATGAGATACTTTCCTTTTAAAAATTCCCCAACTTTGACAAAATGAGAAAGAGCATGTTGAAGTGTATTATTTCCCGGCGGCCATGGTTCCTTTTTCAGGGGCAGTTTGATGCTGATTATTCCCACGCATTGGGCTTAATTGGGTTTAGTCATGTCCGTCGAGCAGCCTACTCGGGTAGGTTCGCTTCCGTGTCCGCTACTTAAATCACAACATGGAAACAGCTAATGGGACGTGAAAAATGTTCGACGGACAATTACTAATAAACCAATCGAATTCCCTATAAACCTTTGGAGGAACAAGTGTTTTATCAATCCCCTCAGAAAAACTATCTGCGATTTGTTAACAAATTATTTCAATTTATTAAAATTTACAGTAGTTTATATTATTAAAAAAAAATTTAACTCATAAGAACTTTCATGTTCCATGAAAAGAACGCATTCAAAGCATCGTTTTCTTCGATTAAAGTGATCCTATCGGATGTTTTGCTGAACTTTTTTGAGTTGGAAATTTATTAGGCCTTCAAATAATTTCGTTTTATAGTATGTGAAAGATAACTTGTCACTTGGCTGTGGACGGGTAGGGGAAGGTGGAGGCGCCTCTAGCCAATGATTACCTTACTGGGTTACCACTTCTCCCTCTCCTAGTCCCACGCAGGGAGGGGGTTTGGAGGGTTCTAAAACTGGCAACGTGGACCTCCCCCCTCTACGCTTTTACAAGTGACTATTTATGTCGCCAACACTATACCTACGTTCGCGTAATCAGAATCGATTGATTCATTTAAAAATTAATCCAGACGTTTGGCATTCATCCAAACTAAGATAATTAAATTTTGGTTACGTTTGGAGTAAAAGAATTATAAGAAAAGAAACTTTTATCAACACGCTTGAGAAATTGCTCAAGCTTGACTCAGAATTGAACACACAAAACTAATGCGAGAATATCTCATGACAGCAGTAATCAAACCAACATACAAAAAAAAGTCCGACTCGCGGGAGCTGCGTCATCTTAGCGCGGTTACGTACATCTTGAAAAAATGGAATAGATTAGCATCACAAATCACAGGAAACTGACAGCCACTGCCATCATGATTACCACAGCCACTCCAATCTTATTACCAATACCTTTCACCGTTTGTTAGCTTATTTTACTACAATACTAACTTTACTGATAAATGCAATTTAAAACTAGAAACAACCAATTAAAAAGTGAGATAAAGAAAGAGAAAAACCATTTCAAAACAACAAAACAAACACTTTTTAAGTTTTAAGCGCTTATATCTCTCATTGACGTTGTCCCATCGAATAGTGCTTCAGAACATTTTTTGTAGAGAATTTAGTAAGGATTCGAATGGTCACTTACCACGATTTCCCAACCGTTATCGAGATATTTACGAAAAATGTATGGAGATCCGAAAACTTTTCACGTCTATTAATAAAATAATTTTTTTCGCATACTTCCTTAACTTCAAATATAACCAAAATTTAATCATCTTAGTTGGGATTAATTTCCAAGATGTAGAAAATATTTCAATTGAATCCCGTGATTCTAAGTACTCACAAAAAAATAATGACTTACAAAAACATTGATTCCACTTTTCTCAGAAACGGTTACAGATATCGCCTTAAAAATGGTTTCATTCGTTTTCTTATGTTAACAAACCTATAAAACAAGTACCTGCAAGCATATAAACTCAAATTGGAACAATAAAATTTGAGTTATCGTTTATCGTATATAATATATCGTTTATAAATAATAAACCGGCAGACAAAGTTACTAGTTACCGTCCTATATCTCTCACATCTTCGCTCTGCAAACTTTTGGAGAAACTAGTGGTTAAAAGACTTCAATGGTACTTGGAATCACATAGTTTACTCCATCCTTGGCAGAGTGGATTTAGAGAGAACAGGAGTACTACAGATAACTTAGTGGGCCTGGAAAATGCCGTTCATAACGCTTTCAAGGCTAAGATGAAACTACTAGCTGTTTTTGTTGACGTGGAAAGCGCATTTGATCGCGCGTGGAGACGGCATATTTTAAATTCTCTTGCAAGGTACGGTGTAAATGGGAGTATGTTGATGTTTATAAAGAATTTTTTAGAAGATCGATCTTTCTATGTTAGGTGCGGGTCTGTTTTCTCTGATATGTTTGCTCAGGAGAATGGTGTCCCTCAGGGAAGTGTGTTGAGTGCAACACTGTTCTGCGTCGCCATTAATGAGGTACTTAACAGTGTGCAGGCTCCGGTTTTGGGAATGTTGTATGCCGACGACTTAACAGTATACTGTGCCCATAAAAGTGTTGCTTACTGTTTTCAAGAAGTTAAACGAGCCCTTTTGAATGTTTCTACCTGGCTCAATCAGAGTGGTTTCAAAATTTCAACATCAAAATCAGTGGGTCTACTTTTTAGTAGACGTAGAATAATACAGTTGCCTCCTCTTGATATAGATGGGGTGGAAATCCATATTCAACCTGAAGTCCGATTCTTAGGACTAACCTTTAACTACACACTTTCATGGGCACCGTACTTAAGAGAATTGAAGACAAAATGCTTGAACTCGTTGAATTTCTTGAAGGTACTAAGCAATACGAAATGGGGAGCTGATCGGAAGAGTATGATAATGCTTTATAGAAGTTTGATTAGATCGAAATTGGACTATGGATGTGTGGCTTATGGATCTGCCAGTCCCAGAACCTTAGAACTAGTAGATAGTATCAATAATTCTGGTTTGAGAATAGCAACGGGTGCTTTCCGGACGAGTCCCATATATAGTATTATGGTACATGCTGGTGAGCCCCCTTTGCAGTATCGAAGAGATTATCTGTCCTTATCTTATTTTGTGAAAGTTATCACATCTCCTTATCATCCTTTAAGTCAGAACTTCAAGTACATGTACTCTAATCAAAACAACATTTTCATTAACAGCAACCGATTTATCCACAGATCCATAAAATTATTATTAGATCTGGATTTCGATCTAGACAAACTTCATCAGCTGGCATTTCCGAATCTCAAGCCTTGGGCTCTTCACGCTCCTAAAATTGATCTTTCGCTGACCAGATATATCAAGAGAGACACCGTTCCTGCAATATTTCAGGCTGAATTCAATAGAATCAGGTTGAAGTATGCAGGAGCAACAGAGGTATTCACAGATGGCTCTAAAGCTACTGACGGCGTAGGATGTGCGATAGTTTGTAATGCCAGAACACAAATGTTGTCTCTCCAGAATTTAAGTTCAATATACACAGCGGAATTACTTGAAATAAGCAAAGCGGTTAATATTTCATCTGAAAATAACAGTAATTTGGTGATATACACTGATTCTCTATCTTCTCTCCTTTCATTACAATACTTCTATTCCCGAAATACGATCATTTCAGACATCATTAAGGGAATAGATTTGCATTACCAAAGAAACCATCATGTTACTCTCTGCTGGATCCCTAGCCACAATGGTATAAGTGGTAGTGATAAAGCGGATGTAGCAGCCAAGCAAGCTATTAAAGAAGGCATTCCTTACTCGTACATCCTGCCGTCAGATGCTGTGGCACATCTAAAATACCATATTTTCTCAAAGTGGCAATATGAATGGTTCCAAAATAGAGAAAATAAGTTGAGGGAGATTAAATCCACTACCTCGGCATGGAAAACCTCATCTCAAGACACTAGGCGAGATGAGGTGGTTCTGTCGAGGATTAGAATTGGACATACTAATCTCACTTATGCATATTTATTTAAAAAAGAATTAAGGCCTGAATGCAGAGCTTGTGGCGAATATCTTACTATCAAACACATTTTTACTGAATGTAGAGCCTACGAATCCGCTCGGAACCA
>OX328132.1:37445209-37565209 GCA_946811695.1 Gonocerus acuteangulatus | reverse complement strand
TACGCATAAGGAAAAGGAGACGGGAGGCGCGAGAGAGACATAAGCTATTTTACTCGAAACAAATTTTAAAAAATCATAGAGGTGTAAAAATTGGAATTTTCAGACGAGTTTTAATTTTTAAATGGATTAATTAAATACGAGGATATTATTTGGCCAACTTCTAAAAAGCATTTTTTGTTTTTTCTTCTCGCACGTTCGAATGCTGTGGCGGACATAATAATTTTCAGAGCGGAAAATGCTCAAAAATCAACAAAACTGCGTTTTTGTATTTTTTTTTTTTTTTTTTTTTTTGTTAGACAACATTAAATGTAAGCTGCCTAATTCATCGAAACATACTCCAAAAACTCCTAAGAATTTGTTTTTTTCATATTAATTACATATAACACAATATGTCACCTCAAAATTCCAAAAAGTATAAACCGACTGTGCCAACGGATTTAGTACAGTAGGCTACTGTTACCACATTGCAACTATATTCTATAACCGTAGTAAATAAAAGATAATCTTATAAAATCCTCTATAAGGTACCAAACCACATTTCACATGCCATACTTTGCATCATAGATGAATTCAAAAATACCATTA
Organism: Gonocerus acuteangulatus; assembly: GCA_946811695.1. NCBI lineage: Eukaryota > Metazoa > Arthropoda > Insecta > Hemiptera > Coreidae > Gonocerus > Gonocerus acuteangulatus. The sequence goes on along the minus strand of OX328132.1, from coordinate 37,564,624 downwards.
AACTCATTCGATTTCAATGTAAAAAATTATTAAAAAAATATTTACTTAAAAATTATCATAATTCATATATACTACAATGTCGGCCAACTGTACGTAATCTATTAGCACATTCGCAACTATGGCGTAGAATACCAGCGCATCCAATAGAATTCGGTTTATACTTTTTCGAATTTTGAGGTAATCTTTATTGTGTTATATGTAATTAATATGAAAAAAAAAACAACTTCTTAGGAGTTTTTGGAGTATGTTTGGGTGAATTAGGCAGCTTACATTTAATGTTGTCTAACATAAAAAAAAAAAAAAATAACAAAACGCAGTTTTATCGATTTTTGAGCAATTTCCGCTCTGAAAATGATTTTGTACACCACAGCATTCGAACATGCGGGAAAGATTATACAAAAAAAAGTGCTTTTTTGAAGTTAGCCGAATAATATCCTCTTATAATAATCCATCTCAAAATTAGAACTCCTCTGAAAATTCCAATTCGCGCCAAATATTTTTAGAAAAATCATGGTTATTAATGTTTATAATTTACGCCACTTTGATGTTTTTTCAATTTTTTTAGGAAAATTGCGCCAGTAAAAAAATAAAATAGATACAAGACTTACTAATTCATTGTGCCACTAATATGACCTCCAGCCAACGGCCATAGCGACGTTGAATACACCGGTTCCCGTTGATCACCGAAGTTAAGCTACGTCGGGCGTGGTCGGTACCTGAATGGGTGACCGACCACGTGCTGTTGGCATTATAAAAGGGTGGCAACCTACAGATAGCCCGGCGTTAATAGCCAATTGTTGATACGCCGTTAAACCTTTAAAAAAATATATATATATGGCCTTTGGCCTTTTAATGATTTTTAAGGGTGTTTTTAAATCCTTTTGTCTGTTTTATGAGAAATTTGACATTGCTTTGCTGAATGGCAGAATGAAAAAATCACACTGAAAAGCGAGTTTTTCAGTCCAAGAAATGAAAGCAAATGGTAACAGCTTACTACATGAAACGGAATCCAAAATCTTGAGTACATTCCGAGAAGGATTTCAAATGACCTCCCTATTGAAGAGACAAACCGAGGGTCTAAGGAGTAAGCTGCTGGGTGTTATAAAAGGAAGAGGTCCCAGTAAGAGGAGAGTGGATGAACTGGAGCGAGGCCGAGTGGTAGACGGTAACAGATGGACCAAGAATCACGGGTAGATCAAAGCTACAGTAGTAGCAGCAAGTAGATTTACAAAGAGCTTATCAGTTACCTTCAGTCGCCAGGCATGCTTTGTGAATTGATAATATTCAAACTGAAGGACTCGAGTTATTTTCATTTTCTTATCCAAAGTGTATTTATTTATTTATTTTTTTTTTTTTTTATTTTTTTTTTTATTTTTTTTTTTTATTTTTTTTTTAACGGCGCATCAACAAATCGTGGCTATTAGCGCCGGACATCCAGTGTGCAGCCAGGAACTTTCTCAGCGAGCCCTGAGATGAGAAAATTTCTGGCGCCGGTGGGGATCGAACCCACAATCTCCCGCTTATGAATCTAGCGCGCTAGCCACTAGACCACGGGAGAGCCCGTGTATTTATTAAAATGAAATTATCACTATGATCTTGGCGGTCAACTAGGAAGTGTCAATAATGATTGGCTCCTTCCAAACTTCTATTTTATCTTTTGATTTATTATTATTACTTTTATTTTATTTTCCTTTTAGCTATGATTTATTTATTTATGTACTTATTTATTTTTATTATTTTCTTTTTGTTTCTGTAATTCAATTTGGTATGTACTATTTTTTCTTTTTTTTTTTCTGTATTCTCATTATGTGAAATCATAAAAATGGCTTTGCTTATCACAATTAACCAATGTGCTATATAATTTGTGCAGATGTTAATAAACGCTTTATTATTAAAAAAAAAAAAAAAAAAATCACTATGATCTTCACTTCAAATCTAAAACGCATAACTGATTAGGTGATAACAAGATGTTATTGTATTGACATATTTTTGTCTGATTCTTAAATCGTAATTGCTGACGTAATTCTGCGCGTTTTAAGTGATTTTAAAGCATTTTTTTTAATTTACTTATGAGCACCCCGCATTTACAGCGTTTCGCCCAAATACAGATAAAAAATGGAAATACATATTCATCCAATTACATAATACTTATAAATCCATAGTAATTAACATCTTATATAATAATTATAAATCCTTAATAATTAACATATTACATATTAATTAAAAATCCAATTGCATTATAGTACGCATCTATCTAGTTATATAATTGAGTTTCTGAATAATAAACAGATAAACGTAAAAATAAATTGTAAAAACAATACATTTTTAAGAACAGACATATAAAAATAATGATAACGAAGAAAATAGTTCCTATGTACGATATGACCATACATAATATCAACAGTTTCTATTTACAATTTAGGTTCTATGGATAATATTACTATACGTAGGAACAATAGCTCCCATGTACAATCACAGTTACACAAGGAGGATCCTATGTATAATAACGACATGATGAATAAATCACGTCATGAGTGGTTTTCATTTATTATTAAAACCTTTCAAAGGCGATGTTAAAAGCACAGTTTGGGTCATCTAGACAGTCAAAGACAGTTTGAAATATATATGGTGTTGAAATATAACTAACAAGGGGAGTATACAGCGATGGGGTCACCGATTTGGACCAATTTTTTTTATGGTGATTCTACATCGAAAAATAGTCGACACGTGTCCGAGCGTTCCGTCCAATGCGCCTTAGGAGCCGAGAAATAAAATAAAATAGGTTGAAAGTGCTTTATTTTTTATATCGAGTTTAGAAAATGATATCGACATGATTCTTTCACCAATTCATTTGTTTTATAGAGTAGATTAAAAGAAAAATATAATCGTTAAAAAATAATTTATATTTCCTCAAATATATTCAAAAATATGCTTTCGTTTTCAGGTAAACTAGTATTATATATTTTTTTGCACCAAAAAAAATAGCAGATTTAAAATCAGCACCCGCCGAATCCGTGCCCGTCGGACACGTGTCGACTATTTTTCGATGTAGAATCACCAGAAAAAAATTGGTCCAAATCGGTGACCCCATCGCTGTATACTCCCCTTGTAAGAAAATTATGTGGTTGTTGTAGTCCATAAACACCCACACGTTAATTATTTGGGAAGTTTGGTCTGGGGTTTGTTAAATTTTGTTAAAAATATTGTTGTCTTTTAGAATGACATTTAAAGCATTCAAACAGGTTTACATTTTTTTACATATTTTGTCAAAAATCCATATTTTTACATATTCTGCCATTAATACATATTTTTGCTACATATTTTGATGTTCTTTTTATTTTGTAATTGAAAAAAAAGGGAAAACCGAGAAAGAAAATTATGATTTACCCATTGAGTCTAGAGCTCTGTGTCTATTCTAATTGTAAGAAGCAAAGGTGGCTGGCAGCCATGGTTTCCGGCTCTAATGCTCTAGGAGAAGGTGCGTTTTAAAAAAATATATAACATATTATTGTTTAATAAATTAGTGAAAGAATCACATCGATTTCGTTTTTCAACCTCAAGATATAAAATAATGAATTTTCGACATATTTTATTTTATTTCTTAGCTCCTAAGACGCATTGAACGAAACGTACGGACACGTGTCGACTATTTTTCGATGCAAAATCACCAGAAAACAAAATGGGCCTGATAGGTGACCCCACCACTGTATACTCCCCTTATGAGATCAGACCGGCGTCATTTCACGTTTGATAATTTACAAATGCATGTTGTTACAAACAATTTTCCAAAATATATAGACACTTTTAAAACGAGTTCCTAATTTTTATTTATCCTTTTCATAAATATTTTATAGGGTTTTAGTAATTTTGTTCTTTCCATTTATCATAACCAATTATAATAAAGTTCGTTTATTTATGTTTTTCATTTCAATATTTTATCGTGTTTTAAGTATTTTTTACTACATATTTTCAGTTTTTTATTACATATTTTATTATACATAGTCAAATTTATGTGTACATATTTTGAATTTTATTTTACATGAACATCCATTCCCTAGTGATAACTAACTGGTTAAAGTTTATTTTTAGCGGTAGATCCGGCATATTTTAAAAAGGATACAACCAACATGCTTGGCATGTAAGTGTGTAACAGTCTTGTATGAATGGTTGTATGTAATAATATAATTCGTAAGGTAAAGCTTTTCGTGCTCCAATGAGTGCTAGTAAACTTGTAAATAAGATAGTTTAGATGTATTTGTTCGTCAACATGACGAACGACGTTTGTGTGAGTCTGAGTGTGTGCTTTTGTCTGTACACACTATAAAACCCACAAAAACGGCCCGATCCACCCTTTCTGTAGAAACACATATATCGGAAAAATCGAGAAAAGTAAGCTCAAAATTATAGAGATCAAATTAAAAGTTACGAATAAAGCCATGTCAAAAGCAACCCATCGATACAATATCTTGCTTTATTTCTACACTGTAAGTTATTCTTTATGTGTGTAACTGTGAGTTCTCTTGTAAATTTGGTCAAACAAAGACCAACGGACTACAAACAAAGGATAACGGACCCTACAAAAGGGTTACAAGCTTATCCCTCAGTTCAGCCAGTCTGACTACCAGATACAATGAAAAATGTATCCTTATTGGTGAGAAACTACTAACTAATTATTTAAATTATCGTCGAATATCGACCAACAATATTTATCAACCTAAGGGGTATACTACCTTGTAACTTTTTTTTTTTTTTTTACATTTTTTTTAAAGGCTAAAATTCATCCTTAATTAATCAAAAATGATACCAAAGAGAAAAAAAAATTCTTGAATGGTCAAAAAATACGATTTTCCGAGTGAAATCCCGATGCCGAGTGATTGCAATGCTGATTTGAAGATAATTTTTTTAGCGAGCTTCGATTATTAATTGTTAAATTTTTTTTTGGTCCTCCTTTAATACATTTCAAAATTAAAACCCATTTTTTTTTATCTTTTTTAGAAGAAATTATGAAAAAAAATTAAATTGGAAAGACATGAACATTTCAGAACATTAAACTTTAAAGTCGTTTCCTCAAAACTATGTTTTCCAAATCGGGCGATACTCTGGCGTCTACAATTTTTGCTCGATCAACTTCAAATTTGAACTGAAGCTTTCTAATGATATTTGCTAGTAAAGTACAAGGAGTTTTTTCGATTCATTGAATTATAACGCTTTTATGATTTTTGACTGTTTCTAATAGAAAATGAATAATTGTTAACCATTTTCGAAAAAATGAATATTTCTTAAAAATCCTATTTAATTTACTAAATTTAATCATCTTCTTTGGAAATAATTTTTGTTTTTCGTTCTAGATTAAAAATTGTCGCCTGCAGACTATTGCCCATGAAAAAACGAGGGTTTCCGTTTGTCAGACACAGCGCCGTCATTATTTTTTTCGAAGAATAGAAACGTAGTTTTTGTATACTTTAACATCCCTCATAAAACGTATCTAATAAAGAATTGAAAAATATTGATTTATTTGTTATTTATAATTTCAAGAAAATGAAGTTGATTACCCTTTAACGATAATTATCTTCAGATTATTATAGCAATAAGAAGAAAAAAAAACAAAGAAAATGGTGACAAAATAGAGGTTAAGGAGTGAGGGTATAATCGAGAAAAAAAACAGGAGGTTGGGAGTCCATTAGCCGAGCTGTAGAGTAGTGTTTGCCGAAGGGAGCTTGGAGTTGGTGTCTTGGTTTTGGAGACAAGGAGAAGAGAAAGGGCTAACAGTGGATTATCCAAGGGATCTAGCCAAACAGCTCCAGGCAAACCCGAGCTCAAGCTCAAAATTTCTCTCTAGGAGTCTAAGGACCTTTGGAAGAGAAGCAATCGTGCTTCTAGCTACAACTCTGGTGCGGGAGTCTTGCTAGCCTTTTACAGTTCCAAGACAAACGGATTTCCAACTAAAACCGCTTAGGAGCAGCCTTGATGTGCCTTGGGATCACAAGTCCAATGGTTGCAGTTTTACAAGACCCTTACAACTCGAGATAGACTTCATTATAAGAACTTTCTGAACATGGATAGTCGAAGGTAATCCAGACATTAAGGACAACATCACGGCAAAGATTTTACAGATTTTGTTCAGTTTGTTACCTCTCAAGTCCTAGCCCAAACATTTTCCATATCCAACATCGCCGTCTACGATAACCTTAAGTGACGTCACTGACCTATATAGGGTCACGGTAGTGGGCCAGATCAAGTTCGGGCCTACGCACACTGTGTGTATATTACAGGAAGTATTGTTTGTTTGTTTGAGGTGTTTTGGGGCGGAAAAACCTCATGGTCGTCAGCGCCCTACCGTGCAGAACAGCCACACGAATTATTCATCACATGCTCCTGAGTATATACTAAAAAAAAGGTAAAAACAATCTCTAACAGTTAAAAAAGTTCACAACAAATATAAGGTAACAAAAAAATATCACAGCAAATAACAAGTTAAAAAGGCAAAAAAAAACTAAACATTTAAAAAAACTAAACATTTCTCGATAAAATTTAAACGAAAAATAGTATAAATAAATAAATTGAAAAATAAAATTATATATAACTATATTCGAGGATATGAAACAAATAAAACCGTATAACTAGACTATCACAATCATTATATAAGACGGTTAAGTCCGGTAATTTTTAAAAATTAAAGCATCTGATCGACTGCTGCCGAATTATTACCATGTGCCTCCTCCATCTTTCTGGGTATTCCAAGCCGTCGTAGCACTGTTGTATACTTGCGGCATTCTTCAAGGATATGTTGTATACTCAGTAGTTTCCGACAGGTAGTGCATCGAGGTGGGTTTGTTCTGGACATGAGATAGAAGTACGTGAGACGAGTGTGACCAAGCCGGAGTCTCGCCAGGAAGTATTAGAGCCGATATTTACCCGCTCATAACATTAAACTAGTTAAAGATAAACTTTTGAAAGAACAATTGTTTTTTTCACAAGAGAAACATCCCATGCCTATATTATATTCAAAGAAGACAATAAAAAACAAAACGAAGGTATTGCGTCACATGGTAAACTGTACAGAACGTATAATATGTAGTGAATGAATATGTAACATTATGTAATCCAATTTATAAATAATTGATCAACCAGATGTATACGAATAATACCACTTGTTTATAGATGTATATATGTAATATTGTAACTGATGTATATATGCAATAACTGTTTTGAGCGAAACGCCGCAGATGCGCATGGATGCTCATAAATAAATATTAAAAAAAAAAATTGTATTCAATGAAACATTCGATATTTCTTGTCATTGAAGTGCCGATAACGAACTTTAATATATGTTGCCAATTTCTTATAAGTACTCAACATGAATATCGTTTTTATTGCCGTCTAATAGAACAGCGAGGTAACATTTGTTCCAGTTTCATCTCATGTTACAAATCTTACCAAAACTATTAGGGAAAATAGTGATTAAGATTAATTATCTTTTGTAGAAAATGAAGATTTTTAGTATTTATTATTTTAGTGGCTTGCAATATGACAATAGTTTTTCGATCTGTATAATACAGATTATGCTCTCAGCAATGTGAGGGTTCATATTTAAATATGAAAAACATCCTAAGAGTAACTTGAGATATTTTTGATACATCTGGTTTTTAGTTTTTAGCTTTCGATATAGGGTTTTTGAAATTTTTGTGTATGAGGCACCTTTCACACATTTATGAAACTTTTACGGATAATAGTTAAGAAATTACTGATTTTACGTGATTTTTTTGGTAGGTGTACTTGGAGGGGTAGTTAGGGAAACTATACCTTCCTTGTTAGGAAGGTGGGTGTTATTAAAGGAAAAAATCTAAAAATCCTGAAAAGTTCTTTTCGACTCCGCTTCCAGGGGGGTGCGCCCGTTTTCTGTTTGTTGTTTCTCCTAAAACCCATCATGTGGGGTATCAAATGAATCGTTTCGGTAAGGAGAACATATATTTGATGTTTTAAAAAACATTTCGACGCATCTCAACTTTTTTATGTACATGTCTAGTATTTACCTACTACGTTTCTAAGGCGATAAGTGTCTGACAAGGACATTTCCAAATAATGATCAGACTAGAAGGCATTATAAAAAAAAATATCGACACGATAAAAAATAATAAAGCATTGTACATGGCCCTGTATCATCCTACTCAAGCCAAACATCGACAGTGCCAACTAAACGTTCACTTACAACAAAAAAAAAAAAATAATAAAAATAAAAATAAAGAAGAAAAGAGGGAAGAATAGGGAAGGGACAAAAACAATAAGCTCAGCAACTTAGTCCTCATTGCCATAGCTGGTGATTTCGGTTTATTCGTATTATACAATTTTAAGTTCTTTTTTTGTTATTTTTGCTGGCCTTAAAAAAGGAATTGATGGGGTTCCAGTCAAAATTAAGGTAACTAAGGTTAAGCTGATGAATAACTTGAGAACATGGTATTATAATAAAAAAAATGTTTCTGCAAAAACAATTATTTTCAGATTTATATATTTTAAAAGAGCTGGAATGGTGTCTAGAAAAGCTTAATACTTTAAAAAAAGTTGAAACTATTTCTTAGTTGACCCAATATAATATTAATTCCCTTTATAAATAATTTGGTCGATGATTCGTGAATAAATAAATATATATGTATATAAATTAATTCATGAATCATCCAACAATGTTCATACGAAACTTTATTCGTCGTTTATTATGTTAAGTAACATTGCAAAGGGAATTAATATTAATTAGTTTGAAGAATAGACGAGAAGGTCAATAATGGGAGAATCTATTTAAAGTCACAGTGCCCTTTGACTTACCGAATTTCCATAGTTATTGGGTATTAGTAAAATAGCCCTGCTCTTCCTACTTCTTGTCTCTTATCTTACTGGATAGTCATTTTAATAAGAGCATTTGACCAGACAACTGATACTTTCCAATATGAGTGAAACAAATACAGTGGAACATGGATAATTCGAACTTCGATAATTCGAAATCGTGGTTAATTCGAATATTTCTCTCGGTCTCTATAACTTAGGGCATAAACAATGTAAAAAAATCGTGGTTAATTCGAATAAAATTTTGGATAATTCGAATTTTTTACGAGTCTTTACCTCCAATGGGAGGTGTTCGATCTTAAATATATTGTGAAAATATTCTGCCCTCGGGTAAGGCGGATAGTAAGATATGGATGTAGGGGTTCCGGGAGAAGAAGCTCGGCAATCTCATATTCTAGTTCTTGGACTCTAGGAGTTCTGCAAATTGGTGGGTCGCGCTTCCTCCCTTCCACGGGGTGTAGTTACATACATCATTCTATCGTTTTATCCTAGAATTCCCTCCCACCGTCCCTCCCATCTTCATATCTTATTCAATTTTAAGTCAGTCAGCAACTATAATAGATCTGTTTTATTGTTTGTGCCTTGAATTTCTGGTGTGCAGCGCAGTTCAGCGAGTTGTTGATTTAAGATGTCGAAGCCTAGAAGTTATAAAACTTTAACGTTGCCAAAGAAAATAGCTGCAATTAAAGAAGTTGAAAATGGAATAAAGAAAAAAATCTAAAATTGGACTTTGGAATTCCTCCTAACAATTTATCAACTTACCTGAAAAATAAAGAAAAAATTCTTGCCCATGAAAATGACTTTTTTCAAAACAAAAGACTTTTATTTTTACTTTTTTGATAAATTATTTATTACATATGTGCGTAATTATCAATTTATTAAATACTTGTTATTGTTTAAATAAAGTGTATTTATTTTTTTAAATTGAAAAATGTGAAAATATGAAATTCGATTTTTTACACCTTTATTTTCAAAAACTTTTGTAATTCGAATTTTGGATAATTCGAACTTTTTTATCGGTCCCTAGGGGTTCGAATTATCCAAGTTCTACTGTAAATAAATCCAACATCTTCCATTTATTAAAAACTTCTTCCTAAAATCATATACCGCCTGCAATATAGCCCTTCATACCTGCCTCCCTTCCATTAACACAAAATTTTATGACATCTGACTTTACGACGCCGCTCTTTCCTTCATCCCTACTGTAGCCCCCAACGCATTGTGTGGTCAAGAACCCCCCCCCCCCCCCCCCCCGCACCAACTCCTTTCCCTTAAGTTTCCGTAAGACATAGTTCTCAATCTTCTCATCGGTATGCTCATCATGTTATTCTTATATCTGTACCCATGTACCTCTAATCTAAGCGCTGCTATAAAATATTGTTTTTCTAGCTATATATTATGTTTTTTTTTATATATATATATACATATATATATATATATATATATATATATATATATATATGGGGGCGAGGTTAGCTCAGTGGTAGAGGACTGGACTAATAAGTTGGAGGACCTGAGTTCATATACCGAGCAAGCACTAAAGATTTTTTCTTCTAGTGTCTTCGTTCATGGGTTGAATTCGGCGTCCCTGACCGTCTCTAGGCCAACTGAGCCTTTAATTAATTTAATAATGGGTACCTGTTACGAGACTGATTTTATATATATATATATATATATATATATATATATATATATATATATATATATATACATACATACATACATATATATATATATATATATATATATATATATATATATATATGTTAGTATTAAATCTGTCCTGCTTGTTTTTACAGCCCTGGGGAAGGGTAGAATTTCAAGCCGAAACGTCAGCAGCAATAACACCACTTGTAAAATGTAGTTTTATTAAGAAGTAATGACCGAACCACAACAATCCCTACCTTCGCATCATCAACGGTCAACGATCTCCTCTCAATGAATTACACAAATAAATAAATGTTATATTTACTCGAAAGTTGGTTGTACATCAACTTGCTGGGGGAGGAGGCAACAACATAAAGCTAAATCATACAAAGAAGTGAAGCAAATAAATAAATGATGATAAAGTTCGTACGGCTAGATAATAGTTTTTGATTCCCTAGGAAGCATCCACATAACGCCACTCCGGTAGAACTAATAGAGGAATGAAACTAATAAATAAAATACATGACACGAAGCAGTATTCCTAATAAAGAAGTGAAGCAAATAAATAAATGATGATAAAGTTCGTACGGCTAGATAATAGTTTTTGATTCCCTAGGAAGCATCCACATAACGCCACTCCGGTAGAACTAATAGAGGAATGAAACTAATAAATAAAATACATGACACGAAGCAGTATTCCTAATAAAGAAGTGAAGCAAATAAATAAATGATGATAAAGTTCGTACGGCTAGATAATAGTTTTTGATTCCCTAGGAAGCATCCACATAACGCCACTCCGGTAGAACTAATAGAGGAATGAAACTAATAAATAAAATACATGACACGGAGCAGTATTCCTAATAAAGAAATGAAGCTAATAAATCAAATATTCCCAACCGCAAGAGTAGTCTGTATAGCTAGTAAATGTTCTTTAATTCGTAACAACAAATCTATATGACGCACAACTACTAGAACTAATAAAGCAATGAATCTAATAAATAAAATATTTAGGCCTCAGAAGTAGGCTGAATAGCTCTTTGATAGTCTTTAATTCCAGACGAGGCATCCACATGATAAAAAACAGTATTTATAATAAAGATATTAAGCTAAATATCCCCAATTTAACAATGTAAATAGGTATATTGTATAAGTTAATTATACATATGAATTATAACCTTCTGTAAAACTATATCAGATTTAAAGCTCCATCACTATGTATGAAAAAGTAAATTTACCGTCTATTTATGTTAAAAAAAAACAAACTAAAATTAACTATTATATATCTATGTAAAAAATTATACCAGAAGTAGAGCTCTTACCACCAAGGCTCCGTAGAATCTCAATTAATAAATACATTTTTAAAAAATCATGAGGAGGCATCCACATAACGCTAAACAAGTAGAGCTAATACAGTAATAAAGTTAATAAATAAAATATTTCCTTACTAGAGAGTAGGATGTACAGCTAGTTAATAGTTTTTATTTCCTGAGGAGGCATCCACATGACGCTAAACCAGCAGAACTAATAAAGTAATGGAGTTAATAAATAAAATATTCCCTCACTCGGGAGTAGTATAACTAGTTAATAGTTTTTAATTCCTAAGGAAGCATCCACATGACGCTAAACCAGTAGAACTAATGAAGTAATGAAGTTATTAAATAAAATATTTCCTCCCCCGGGAGTAGTATAACTAGTTAATAGTTTTTAATTCCTGAGGAAGCATCCACATGACCCTAAACCAGTAGAACTAATGAAGTAATGAAGTTATTAAATAAAATATTTCCTCCCCCGGGAGTTTTATAGCTAGTTAATAGTTTTTAATTCCTAAGGAAGCATCCACATGACGCTAAACCAGTAGAACTAATAAAGTAATGGAGTTAATAAATGAAATATTTCCTCCCCCGGGAGTTCTATAGCTAGTTAATAGTTTTTATTTCCTGTGGATGCATCCACATGACGCCAAACCAGTAAAACTAATAAAATAATAGAGTTAATAAATAAAATATTTCCTCACCCAGGAGTAGTATAACTAGTTAATAGTTTTTAATTCTTGAGGAGGCATCCACATGACCCTAAACCAGTAGAACTAATAAAATAATGAAGCTAAAAAACCAAAAGTTTTTCTGCCTATTTAAACATATTTTAAAAACTCTTAATTACTTTAGTATGAGTGACCTTTTTGTATTACACATACTTAATATACTTAGTACATTTTAATTAATTAAATGTTTAATTCGGTAAATTATACAACAGTGCTACACTTAATATAAATAATTTATTAAGTTTATTCAATATGATAAAACAAAATAAAATATACATCAACAATGGAAGGCATAGGCAACAATTAATTTACAAATTAAATTAACTGAATTATTAAACTCATTTTAAAGTATGTAAGAGATTTAAGGAAAAGTCCATATTTCATGAATCGCTGTTTTGTCTTAGTTTAACAACGGAAAATCACGTGCAAACTTTATGACAGGCAAGGGTGGCAAAACTATTGCACAATTAGCAAGTCTATATTATTAATGCGGGTTCCATTTGACCTCAATTGACCCATTTTCCGTGGACCGAATACCCCACGCATTAGAACATGGGTTTGACAGTTACATGTAGTATTATGATGGCCTCTGGCGGTCAAAAATTAAGAATTTAATATTTAATGTTGGGATAAATAAGAACAGGTGAAATCCCCAATAGTTTTGTCCTTTTAGAATACATTTTCGATGACAATGTTTTATGAACATTGCGTATGAAAAAACAATGCAAAAGAAAAATCATTTTTAACTGTTAACAAAAACAAAATCAGTCCCGTAACAGGCCACGAGGGCCCTGAGGGGCAGATACTGTAGAGGTATCTGATTCGTGACCTTTCGGCACACTAGGGAGATAGTGTGGTCAGTACTATGCCCTGGCCGCCTGATTTTCCCCTTGCTGCTTCGACTGCTAGAGTCATTAGCACCAAGGTACCCATTAATAAATTAATTAAAGGCTGTGTTGGCCTAGGGACGGTGAGGGAGGCCGAATTCAACCCACGAACGAACACGCTAGAAGAAAAAATCTTAAGAGCTTGCTCTGGATTTGAACTCAGGCCCTCCAGCATATGAGCCCAGTGCTCTACCACTGAGCTAACCTCGCCCCCTTTTAACGGTTTAAGTATTAAGAAATTTAACCGCTTCAGCATCACGCCCGAGACATCTCGGGTATATATGCCGTTCCGAATTTTCCCTTGAATGAGTTAACTAACGCCTTGGAAATTTTACGGATATTAAAGTACTTACATAATACAGAGTGTCCTGCATTGAGATTTTATAACTTTAGGGGTTTATTCTGCACCTCATTCACGCAGAACTGAGCGTCCTATCTGAACATGTAGAAGAACTACTCAAACTTTTTCTATTTTCAAAAGTATTGTTTTATTTTAAATTGACAACTTCGGGATTTTATATGAATGTATCGTACATAACGACCACATTTTCGGAATGTACATTAAATTTCCAAAAAGAAACACCCGCTTTGAAATATTGCCATGTAAATTGAGAGCACTACTAAAAGTCATATAGATGTGAACTTATGATATTAGTGTTTTCCTAAATTATTCAATCTTTTCTGAATGTCGTTAAGATGTTTAGTAATGACGGAAACCCATGGATACCCCGGCACTAATAGCCTGGATGTTGAAGCTCCGTAGGGAAAACATTCCTTAAAAGATATGGAAGGATAATAATAAAAAGTCCGACTCGCAGGAACTGCAGCATCTTAGCGCGGTTCCGTTCATGTCCCTAGTGCCATTTGATAAGCTTAGAAAAAAAATAAACTTATTTTTTTTTATATATCTTGTGAAAATTGTCAAAATCCTCTCGAACATCTCGAATAAAAGTGATATTAAGGCGTCAGGGACACCGACAGTAGCTAACTTTTACACAGAAGCGGAAATTACAGAATCTGGCTCTCATTCTAAAGCAAAGCTCTATAAATCAATACAAAATATGCCTAATAAAGCCTTTCTAGAGGATACAGAAGCATGGGCGTATATGAGGGGGGGGGGGCTGAGGGGACTGCAGCCCCTCCCGAAATTTTGAATTGATGATAAAAACTTCTCGTAAAACCCTTAAAAATAAATTAAATAAGATCACTTAGTTCATAAAACATATTTTATTTTACGTGTAATAGCGTTTTAGTTGCCTAAAACTATTCCAAGCTCTAAATATTTAGTATTCCATACCCTGGAAATGGTCTCAGCCCCCCCCCCCCGAAATTGTTTTTATATACGCCCATGTACAGACGGATCAAGAAGAAGTACACAAGATTGAGTAGAATACCCAGCCTAATATAGCCTATATAGAATAATATGTTGAATAAAACCTATCTAGTAAATACACAAGGACAAATAAAAGTCTTGACAAATAACAAATCAAGAAAAAAAAACTTTATTTAACAAAATAAAACAAAGTTTAGTTGCCCAACTACAATAGAATAATATACCTAATTAAGTCTATGGAGTAGACACAAATGGACCAAAAACAAGTCTTGTGGAATATTGTTTTTTTTTTCTAATTAAATACTTTTTATCAATATTTAGTATATAACCTTTGTTAAAAAATATTGATTGCTAATTGATGAATCGGTTTACAACTAAGTAGTCTTTATCAATATTTAGTATATAACCTTATGTTTGGATCTGAGTTTTTGGGGTGCTCTCCGCCTAGGCTTTGTATTTGTGTCGGCAGATACCTGGGGTATATTTACAGCTCTTGAGGATTAACTCTTAGCAGGTAAATTTCCTGCGGCCCCCTGGTTTCTACGAGCATTGAACTTTAGGAGGATTGGATTTAGGACTTAATATACGTATGTAGACTAAATCATAGCAAGAAGTAATCCTCCGTCGTCGGTTCTAAATTATGTAGACTCGCTAATGTTATCCAATCTTAGATACATCGTATTTAAAATCCACAGCAAAAACACGACATTTCATCAGAATCCCCTGCTGAATAAAACTTATATAGAATAATATGCAAAATAAAGCCTATCTAGTGGATAAAAATAGAGGAAAAAAGCCGTTCGTGGTGGTAGAAAATCTTAAACGTATTTCGCTCAGAAATCTCCGAAATATTGTCACTAATTTTACGTATCCTGTTTTATAGCCAAATAGATTAATATTCTATAATCAATAAGAAAAATCTACTAAAAATAAAAAACTATGGGTAACAGATGAAAATAGGGAATACCAAGAATAATTCTAAAGAACGAAATCAACACCAGTACTGTCACATCTAGATATTCATACGGCATCTTCGAATTCTAACAAACAAAATATTGATTCTAATTATACGTATCCTGTTTCATTGACAAATACATTTGACTACTATAAGCAATTAAAAACACTAGGGAATATGCCAAAGAACTCGGAGTAGGAGCCTCGACAGTTTCAAGACATTTGAAGGAAATCGACAAATCCAAAACTGACATTTCATACGGTATTTCTCCGATTGACATCGCCTAATCAAAATTTTCATTAGAACCTTTTTTGTAGAGCATTTAGTAAGCTTTCTAATGGTATTCTTCCGTTTCCCAAATTCTCAACCTTTTTCGAGATATTAAGGAAAGTATACAAAGTTACCAAAACTTTTTTATGCCTGTTAATAAAATATTTTATTCTAACCCTTCCTTAACTCCAAACGCAACCAAAATTTCAACATATTAGTTTTAATGAATGTAGAACATGCAGTAAATGTTTCAACTGAATCCCTTGATTCTAAGTACCCAAACCAAAAACGGCATTCAAAAATTATTTTTTCAGTTTTCTCGAAAACGGTTAAAGCTATCGCCTTGAAAATGGTTCCATTCGTTTTCCTAGCCCAAGAAGCCTATAAAAAGAGTACTTACAAGCTTATGAACTCAAAAACGTAAGCGTTACGATTTTTTTTGCGCGAATTTCGCCCCAAACGCCATCTTCCAGTGGGCGGATTTTGCTGGTTAACGAACTTGACCTTTCAAATTGGACGACAGATTTTTGCAATAAATTTCATCAAAATCGGACCATTCGTCTTCTATTTAGAGAGCGAACAGACAAATATATATACTTATATATATATATATATATATATATATATATATATATATATATATATATAAATATATACATATATATATATATACAAATTTGAACCACCGTTATTTTCGGTTTCTAGGGGTTCTGAAACGCAAAATTTTCTAGTCGGCACTTCCGGATTGTTTCATTGTATCAACCTTATAAGCGGGGTTCCTCCCTATGGGGGAGGGAGGAACCGCGCTAAAACACACGGTTATTTCTGCTCCAAATCCTTTATTCACTGCTACACATATTTTTTTAATGTTATGGCTCCTGCTCAGGAGCTTTTAACTATAAATATATCTGGTCACATCAGTAAAAATTATAGACATCATAAGGTGTTAAGCCTTCCCTCTGCCCCGGGTCAGCCAATACTAAAAGATTCAATATGTCGGTCAGGTATAACAGCTGATTAGATATCGAATTTTAAAATAATTATGTTCATTCCAGAAAAAGTATTGTTGCTAACTATAAAATCGATTGGTGCAACCACATTGTCAATTTCATCATATTTCAGTTTTCTACTTTTTTCCTTAACAATAAATTGACAAAATATGTAATGTAAATATTTTATGTCCGTATATTTATTAAATACTTATTTTTATTTAAAAAAAAAAATATGCTTTAATTTTGCGTTGGGTCATGATCTTTTCTTTCTCATTTATGTTGAAATATTTTAACCCCAGTTTTTAGCACGGTTCCTCCCTCCCTCCATAAGGTTGACCTCATGACGCAATCCGGAAATGCTGACTAGAAAATTTTACGTTTAGAACCCCTAGAGAACGAAAATGTGTTTGTTTTGTTCCCTTGAATAGGTTCTTGTCTTTGTTTAAATCACTTTTTAATTGTTTTTTTTTTGTTGTTTTAAATTGCATTTATCTGTAAAATTAGTATTATAGTTGGCAAACACAAGAAAATGTGAAACATTTTGATATTTTTCAATGCATTGAACAGTGAGATAAGTATGTCCTTAAGGGGATCCTGGGGGCTGCCCGACCCGGCCAGGTAAAGCCGGTAAGGTGGAACCAAAATAATAACTGTTTCTATTTTAAGCTTTCCAAATGAGGCTAGGGATTCGGCCTGTCCTGCCAGTCGGACTTTATTGTGTGCCTATTTATTGTCGACTAAATCTTCAATTTTTGCATGATGTTTTAACATGTTTTTTTAGCAATTGTCCGGTTTCCACAATTTTGGCAAATAATTTGATAAAAGTTATATATTTTTAAGCATTTTCCTTAATTTCATTTTTTATTATGACCAAAACTAAAACTAGTATGTAGAGGATTAAGTAAAGTATTTAGAGCAGAAATCGACCAAGTAGTACTGACCAGACTTCGCATTGGACACTCGTTGCTCACACATAATTACCTCATGGAGAAAAAAGACAAACCGATATGCAGAGTTTGTAACACAACACTGACAATTAAACATATACTCACTGAATGTAAAAGACGCGACAAACTGAATATTCCACACGACCTACAAGAACTTCTCACAGAGGGTAGTCCATACATAAACTCTATACTTCAATATTTAAAACATATAAACTTGTATCACAGAATCTGAGGAAACGAAAGATATTTTAAGATTTTTTTTTTTTTTTTTTCATATTATGTAATTATTACTCAATTTTACTTGGTCATTAATGGAAAACCACAACATGTAGCATCCTCCATGACCTAATAAATAGTTAAATAATGGCAGTTAGTTTTAGTGATAAGTTATGTAAATACACTAACTATAGTTCAAATAGCAAGGCTCTAAATAATGTTTAGCAATTAATTCATAACACAAACCTACTAACTTTTGTCTTATGCTCTCCTTAAACTTTTTTTTTTTGTATTTAGTACTATAAGTTACTGTTAATTGTGAATATATAAATTTGTATTTTTTACTGTATCTTAAAAAAAAAAGAGAGCAAGTCGCCGTCGTTGCGAAGCTCGTAAAATAAATAAATAAATAGAGCAGAAATAACAGTGTGTTTTTATTAATGACCTTCCGCCCAAATACTAAAGGTCATAATAAACATGATGTTATTTTGTGTGTTTTAACCTCCTATTTGTTTAACATTGTAATATAACATCTAGAAATGTTTACAGAACCCGTTTTAATATATTGGTGCCCTTTACCACCAATATAGTCTCTATATTTATACAAATTACATTTATTCGTTTATTTACAAGACAAATAATGTATTTTGAGGATAGATCAGTGTTGCAGGAGCTACGGGGAGACATCGCAACGGGCCCCCCAATCAGTTGGTCTCCTTAATGACGGCTCTCCGACTAATGAGGCACTTTTGGTCGGAAAGTACCAAGTCGATAGACACCATGCCTTATCAAGACACCATTTTATGCACCCATATTTTCAACGGAGAATACTTGAGATTTTCTACCTTAATATGACGGGAGTACACGGGTTTCAGTGTCCTCAGGACGTTTTTTCGCTTATTTGACTCCATGCTTTACATATGTGTTTAGCATAAAAATCAATGGTTAAATAAATAAACTACGTACATATATAAGGCATAGCTGCATGTTTTATGAAGATTTAATGGGCTTTCTTGAAGATTTTATGTATCAGGGATCGAAAATAATTGTTAACTATTATTTTTAAATAGTATTTATTAAACTTTTACTTTTATTTTCATTTTGAAAAAGTAAAATTTATAAAACAACTTTTTGGGTTTAAACTTATTTTATAAAAGTATTTTATTTTAACTGTTATTTCTCATCTCAAAAAATAAAATATTTAAATTAATTGTAAAATACTTAATAGGAAAAAATTTAAAGGAATAAATTAAAGCTACTAATGTTTATTTTTTGTTTTGTATAAACAAATATATTTCAGTAAATAAACAAAAATAAATATTTAAACAAAGCACATTTCACTTAATTTTATCATATTCAACCCTAAAATTATTGATTAAAATACTTAAAACTTTTAGCTCACATTGAAAAAAATAAAACTATTACTTTAACTTTTATTTGCATATACCTAATTTTTGAAGTTCCAAAATAACTTTTACTCTCAAAACTTTTAAATAAAAGTTTTTTTAACTCATAAAACAAAAGTTTTTTTTTTTTAAATTAAATTTTAACTTTTTCGATACAAAAAAATAACTGTTTTGATCCCTGGTTGAGATTTCTGGAAAATATTACGCTATACACGAAAAAACTACCGCTAGAAACGGAACCTGGAACACACACAAAAACATATGTATATATATATATATATAACACATATGTTAGCAAGTCTAAAATCACCCAGTTCGTTCAAAAACCTCGAATGAACTACGTTTTCACTTATTTTATCAAAGATTTAATAATTGTGATCTTCTATTATGACTTGTAATAATTTGTTGGTACTTATAACTTTTATCTTACAGTGAATAAGTAAAATGATATCAAGTACTCTTTTAAAGCGTTTATATATGTATTAAAAAAGTAAAAACATGTTCAGGCTATAATGCTTCTTTAATAGTTCCGAAAAAAAGGTTTTACCATTAACTATTTATTCATTAAAGCTTTAGACAAATAGCAGAGCTTAATTTAAAAAAAATATATATAATTTTTTCAACACCTGGTTTTAAGCTTTCAATCTTAAATGAGGTCTCATTCATTCGATTTCACTCATTAAAATACCTTCAAGAAGTATAATTGCAAGACAACAACTGGAATCGTTTCCCCTTCTAAATTATAAATCACATATTGTCTCTGTAGTAAAAACATTTGTATCGAAAATCCAGCAATCCTCCCCAGGTCATTGGCTCGCACAGTCTCCGACCAAGAAGGATAAGAAGGGCCCAAACCACTGACGAGCTCATTCCCTTACCAACCAGCAAGGATGAATGATTGCCTGAAGAAGCCGGAGAGGAATCCGGCGAAATATTGCGATGACAGGAGGAGCAAGACCGCTGGAGACAGATGCCGAGTGAACAACACATTTAATTCCCAGCGAAGTAGCTTGAAAAATAGCATATATATATATATATATATATATATATATATATATATATATCAATATATAGTAAAAAGGTACAGAATAAAAATTGTTATCTCAATGACCTGGATAAAAAAAACTCTTATATAAGAGGTTATCATATATTTAAAATAAAGGTAAATATTTATTTATATTAGTATATTATATCATTTTATTATTATTATTAGCACTCATGGCCACCGGTCATTAAGCAATCATTCTCAATTAATTTATATATGTAGTAACACTTACGAAACAAAATACTCTCAACTGTAAAGTTGTACAAATATAATTATTTTAAATTAAAACAAGGAATTATTAAATGATAGCGCCATAAATAGTATCTAACGTTCAAAAAATGATTTTGTAAAAACAAAACAAAAAAAAAACAAATATCTGGTTGATTAATTTTTTGAATTTTTGGCGATCGTTCATTATTCAAAGTCTTTTTATGCTTGTGTGTTACGTTAAACGCAGTAGTGGTTCCGTTCGACTCCAGGAATTTGTTTTCGCGACTTCAGATGAAAGTAACACTGCTTTAAAATTTTGATTTTCATTCAACATTGACCATTTCCCGTGACTAAAGACATAAAATGGGCGTTTGCTTAGCTAATGATTCCTATGGACATAAATATATTTTTTTTTTTATCACGGCACATCGACACATCTTGGCCATTAGCGCCGAAAATATGGACATAAATGTTACAAATTAAATAATATTTAATGTAGCTTAAATAATTATCTGTTGGAGGGATATAAATTCATAGAGACTTGAAATTTGGCTATTGAAAAAATACAGATTCCTAGAATCTTTATTCCACGTTTCAGCGTACCCTTCGCCAGCCTTCTTTATACCAGCATTTTACTTTAGTCCAATTTCTACGACAGGATGGATTGCTTGACTGATTCTCAAGTCGGAGCCTCCTACATTCCTCACTGAAAAACTCTCCTGCAGCACAATGGATCTTTAGAATGTTTCAAAACCCGTGGAAAGCCCTCACTAATGACCAATGAAGCAGCTACACCTTAAATAAAATAACAAATACAGACGTAAAACTATAAATGACCATTTAATTTTTTGTTATTCTATGATAATTTCATTGCTTTTCTTCTGGCATGAGATATCTGTATAAACGTTTTGTGAAGGAACATTTTTTGGATTTTTTAGAATAGTACAGAAAGAAAAGAATCAAAAAATGTAGGCGTGTGGGGGGCGGTTCCTTGTAATGTATTTGTTTAGCTCATTTTTGTTTTCATTATCTTTGTCTAATACTCTGAAGACATTATCGGTTTTCCATATTTTTTTTTGGATATATAAGGCATAGGTCAAAAAATTGTACTCCTTTTTCTTAAGCACTACTTTATTCTTGGCTTGCCCTATACGTTTCGTGGCGTTCATACCACCTCCTCAGGGGCCATAAAATCCTAAAAATTTTAAACAAATTTTTAAAAACATATTTTATTTTAATTAATCCAATAAAATGACTTGTCATTAATATACACAGTGTAGCTTTACAATGCCTATCCAAAATCCTAACCTTAAATTTTTTGTTAAAATATAATAAAAATGTTTCATTGTTCATACCCCATGTGTGGTCCGCCACCCATATTAAGACTGATGCTAATCACCTGTGTCGAGAGGCTTAGAAATCAGCTGATTACCATAGGTTCTATAAAGGTTTGTACTATTTTCTTTTTTTTTTTTTTTTTTTTTTTTTTTAATGAAGGCCACGAAACATGCAGGGCAAGCCTATAATAAAGTAGTACATAAGAAAAAGGATTACTACTTTTTGATCTATGCCATATATATCCAAAAAAATAAATATGCGTAATTAATTGTTCAGAAATACATGGAATAGACTATCGGTTTTATTTATAGTTATTTTATGCCGTGTTGACCATTTATTTCAAACTATACATCCAACTGCACATTTATGGAAAGGCGTTAGTTTGTGCATGCGTTTGTACGTGCGTTTAAGCGTCTATGCACATAAGAATATACATTTTCTTTTTAACTACATCTCAGCTCATTTTTTGCACAATATCTTTGTTTTAAGTTGTCGTCAAAAGGAAATTCACCGTTAAAGGGCTATGGTTCGGAGCTCGAGGAACCATACCAAAGGGGACTCGTACATTCTTACAAGAACTCGGCCTAGATGTAAATCGGCCTAGAAATTCATAGACTTCCTTGGGATCATCAATCATCATATTTATGGTTAAAAACAAAAATTATGAAGGAAACATCACAATCAAGTGTGTAAAAAGTGATCATTATTACAACCTCCAAATCCCCAGAAGCAACCGAATCTTTGAATTAAAACAGGACATCTAGCCTTAAAGATCAAACCAAAAAGATTCATGGAAACATTTATTGGAAGACTGATAGAAGAGCTGTGTGGTTTAGCAACCCTATTAATTTGGGCAGACTCACTTTAAATTTTTAATAAAGTGTTCTTCTTTTCTCTAGGCAGTGAATATTGATTTTATCAATAGCTATTTTTTGAGTTTTGTCCATATTGATATTTATAGATTTCACTACATATATTGGTCAACGAAATATCAATTACAAAGATTTAAAAAGCAACAATGACTCAAGTCATTGAAAAAGCTTTTGCAGTGTTAAAATAATTATACTATTAAAATGGCCTCTTTATTAAGTCCTATTAAATGGGCAGGAGGTTCGGCTCTTTCCCCCACCTAACAGTTTGAATGACAAACAAACTTTCCTACCGAGACTCAAGTACAACATAAATTAACCTAGATCCAATTAGTATAGTTGCTTTTTGACATTTCTGTCTATTTTGTGTCCTAGCCGTGGTGTTCGACCTCGAACTTCGACCTAATTCTAAATTAACAATACAGCTGAAATAGTATTGTTCTAGATCACGTGCGATACGGTAGATTGTTCGACACGTGGTCTTTAGGGCTACATAAAGTGGCTACAGACCGTCCCGCATAAGCTGCGCAAACAATGAAAACTTCCATTTAATCCACGATTTATATTTCATCCTATTCAAGGTCAAGCGACCTTCTATAGAGGAGTGCCTCAAATTCTGATATCACTCGAGTTGGAAAAAGTCCTACTCGCAGGAACTTCGTCATCTTGGCGTGGTTCCGTTCTTATCCCTAGTGTCATTTGGAAAAATTAAAATAGAAACAGTTATTATTATGGTTCGACCTTTCATGAAATAGTTTTATGGCCTTACCTGGATGGGTCGGCCAGCCTCCCCATATATATATATATATATATATATATATATATATATATATATATATATATATATATATACTAGCTGACACGGCAAATGTTGTTTTGCCATATACATCGTTTCTAGCGAATATTTTGGTAGTGATAATCCTGTGCCTGTTGCGAGATCTCGTTGTTTATTATTTATGCAATATCCACCTTGTCACTTTCAGAACATTAGCGGATATTGGATAGCGTCGTATGAATGGCGTGTATCAAAAATGGATTCAAGATTATTATTTCTTCTTTGAATAAGGATTTTTCACGTAGCTGCACGGTCGCCAGCCATGATTCCAGCAACTTCATCAGCAACAGGTGCATTGAATGTACTCTCCAGATGGTTCTTTATCAGGATTGATGACAATTCCGCGATTATCACTTTGTAATTTGTGAATGTTTGATTTAGATAATTTCAACAATTCATTCTGTTCAACTAATAGATCGTCTAGCTTACTGACGATGCGCCTGGATCCACGATTGGCGAGCGCGTTTTCGGAGTCTTCACCTCCCATAAAGTAAATTTGTAAAAATTTATGTTGTTCGTTTCGCATTGGCAGCAATGATCCCGCTTGTTGATAAATTTCGCCTTTTATTTTAAATTTTGATTAAATTGTTGACTTTTTGCAGCATTAGGTTTTACTATTTCCGTTGCTCCAAACGATGTCATTTGGTAACATGAATTGAATATTGTAATTAACTTCAGGAACAGGTTAGAATTTGGGGCCATATTTCTCTTTGTCAAAAGATCATGTGTTGAATAAAACTACATTTTATAATTAAAATTTATTTATTATAATTAAAGTACTAATATCTTTATTATAAATGGGGATTGGTGGTAGAAGGTTGAAAATTTCGGGTTGCATGTACTTTTTAATGCTAAATCATAAAAAAATAAAATTTCAATATTTTGTCCAAAAAAATAAAAAAAAAAAGTTTTGCGGAGGGCCACCTTATCATTTAGGGGTATAAAAATTACTTATAAACCTATTCTCTGACCTCCTGAGCATACATATTAAATTTCATGAAATCGGTTTAGCCGTTTCGGAGGAGTATAAATACTACAACTGTGACACGAGAATTTTATATATTTGATAAACTTGTTTTATTATTTGAGGAAATCCGGATCGAGTCATCAAGTCGATATCACGAGGTTTCCTCTTGACGAAAAGGCGGCGTAAAACGTTGATTTGACGGAGACTAAGGTCGGTGAATTGAGGACATGCCTGTTCAAGCACTGACAGGATTAGAAGGATGGAGATAGACCGAGAGCCGAGAGAAGGAAAGGATCACCTCTTTCCAGGATAGCACATTGTTAAGGAAATTCTAAGACATTCTCTCCAATCCCCTTCCTAAATGCCACTACACTCCAAATCCACGGCGGTTATAGTTTTTTTTTTCTTTTCATTAGAGCTAGTACAATGCATTTTCAAGACTTCCAGTAATTTTAAATTTATGTTTTATTTTATTCATGTTTCTAGTCTTTATAACGCCTCTTCAGAAGCACTTAAAATAATATGTAATTAAAGCTTACGCCTGCGAAAGGTTATTGGAGGTGTAGGCTGTGATTATATATTATTTTAAGTGCTCCTGAAGAGGCGTCATAAAAACGGGAGACATGTAGAGCAGAATGAAGGAGTAGTGAAGAAAGTGGGTGGCTTGTTTGAAATTTTACCTTCTGCCACATATTAATATATTAAAGTTCATGAATTACCAAAAGAAAACATTTTCGATCAGCTGTTTTTATCTTCTTTGTGTACTGAATCCAAAAGTGACCTCCAATTTTGGGCATCACGCATAATATGTGAACTTTTTATTTTATTATTATTTATTTATTTGAGATTTTTACAAATTATTGACAGTACAATGATCAATTTTGTTGATGCAGATATTTTTTTTATGTACAAGTTGACCAAAACGGTAGAAGTAAAATAAAATAGAAAGCATACAAAATTTGGAAGAAGCCAACCATTGTTTGAACTTCCAGAACTGTCACAATAAATATTTTAATGATCATGATAAGATCAGGTTCGTAAATTGTCTCGGGCCACTGTCTCTTAAGCCGCCTGGGAGGATTGTCTGAGTGGGATTGGGAAGATAAGGATATACCTTCAGGATTAGGATGGTGAGACAATTTGGAGTGGAACATTTGGAAATGGGGTTTTAGCGAGGTCAAGGACAAATGGGATGTTAAGGTCATTGTGTAGGATTTTGTTGGAAACGTAGAAAGGGGCATTTACAATTTTACGGAGGACTTCTGACTGGAATGCGTGTACTCTGTTGATATTGAATGTTTTTGCAGATCCCCAGAGTTTTAGTCCGTGTGTCTATATTGGTCGAATGATTGTTTTGGATATCGTTAGTCAATAACATCAATGAGGGTCCAAGGAGTCGTCTAAGTAGTCCGTATCTCTTGTTCAGCTCTGGTCTCTTCAGTCTCATGAGAGGGTTCCATGTCAGTCGGCTGTCAAGGTATAATCCTAGATATCGAACCTCGTTTGATCCATAATATGTGAGATCGGCACATAAAAAACATAACGAAACATAAAATGCCCAAAAAAAACACCATACATTTTATAAGTAGAAACTATAAAAAAAAAACACACACAAGTCTGTTCGGTAAGAGAGACAAATTTACATTTCCTTGACTAATTTGAAATCTGTGCTTTTTGAATTCCAAGATTTTATCAGTGAATAGAGAACTAATCACTGCTCTATGTGATTTAGCGATTTCAAAAGGGATCAGTTCTTCCTCTACTCATCATACCCTAATGACGAAGGCTTGAAAATTCAGTCCGAAACGTCGGCAACAAACACACATTTTTATACACAAACATTTTTCGTTTTATTAAATATTCTGATTGAATTCCGACAATCACTACCTTGGTACAAACAATGAGCTTATTCGAAAATTCTATTAAAATAGATTGGAGGCGCTAAAAGTAGTCGGGTCATTATTTGTGGGCTTGGAGGAGCGACGAAGCGTGGTCGAGGGCTCCTGTAACTCTCGTCAAAAGCCCTTTATTGATCTGTCTCAGGTATAATTATTTTTACAAGCAGGCGGTTGAAAGGGCATGGAAATCGTGGGAGATATTTTTCCCCTCAGCACGCACCCTTCACAACTGCAATGTATCCATCAAACAGAGAAATTCATTACAAATTAAAAATTTAATTAATAACAAATCCTATGAATCCACCAACTTGGATCTATCCAAAAAATCCACATACAAACAAAATACACCCGAAAATACAAATATTCTTCTCATATTTCCTCTGACGTTCAATACATGATTATTTCCATTGAGAGGAGATCGTTGACCAATGTTGATGCTAAGGTAGAATTTCTCAGGGTTCAGTCGTGGTATCTTAATAAAACTACATGAAGATTAGATAGTTAGCCGTCGAGGCGATAAGCAAGCAGGGATTAGTTGGGATTCGGCTAAGAAAACATCAATACGATTTTTGTAAAAAATCTGTATTAGGCACGTTTCGTTCATCAGTTAAAATGATACATACAACTCAACTTTGTTTTTTTAAACAATGTTTTGTTAAAATATGAGAACAATTATGTTGTTACTAAACAGGTAAGTGAACAATAGTTGTATATCTAGAGCCTAGTTCTAGAAAAACAATAGAAACATTAAAAAAAAATTAAATGACAATGTATGTATAAGTGCCGGGAGGCGGAGAAAGACCAAAGTTAACACTTAAGTAACTAACCATCGTCAACCTGCATTTTGGTGCAGACTTCATAGATGACCCTAGAAGGCTACCTGAATTGAACCTTAGGACTCTATTAAGGTTCATCAGGGATACGGCGCTGTTGGTGTAACAGGCTGGCTTGTCGGGTGGCACAATAGGCCTTGTTGGTCTCGGCGCAGCTTCCTCTCTACGGGCACCCGCTTTAATAATAATTTAATAATAATAACCACCGTGGAAATATACAAGAGAACTGGAACTTTCTCTTCCTCCCGGCATTTGTACATACCTCATTTAATTTTTGTTTTTAATGTTTCTATTATTTTTCTAGAACTAGGTTCTAGATATACAACTATTGTTCACTTACCTGTTTAATAACAACATAATTGTTCTCATATTTTAACAAAAAATTGTTTTAAAAAAACCCTACCAACCGAAGTAGTCACAAAAAAATATTAAGCTTTATTTTTTTTTGAGCCCTTAAAGAGCCAACTAAATTAGTGAAACTTGTTATAAATTGTTGGCCGTTTTAATTTATGGTGTGTTGTTAGCGCGGTTCCTCCCTCCCCCATAGGGAGGAACCCCGCTTATAAGGTTGATACAATGAAACAATCCGGAAGTGCCGACAAGAAAATTTCGCGTTTCAGAACCCCTAGAGACCGAAAATAACGGTGGTTCAAATTTGTATATATATATATATATATATATATATATATATATATATATATATATATGTATGTATATATATATAATTATATATATATATTTGTCTGTTCGCTCATTTCTGGCTTCCCTGATGGTCCGATTTTGATGAAATTTGGTACAAAAATCTGTCGTCCAATTTGAAAGGTCAAGTTCGTTAACCAGCAAAATCCGCCCACTGGAAGATGACGTTTGGGGCGAAATTCGCGCAAAGAAAATCGTAACGCTTACGTTTTTGAGTTCATAAGCTTGTAAGTACTCTTTTTATAGGCTTCTTGGGCTAGGAAAACGAATGGAACCATTTTCAAGGCGATAGCTTTAACCGTTTTCGAGAAAACTGAAAAAATAATTTTTGAATGCCGTTTTTGGTTTGGGTACTTAGAATCATGGGATTCAGTTGAAACATTTACTGCATGTTCTACTTTCATTAAAACTAATATGTTGAAATTTTGGTAGCGTTTGGAGTTAAGGAAGGGTTAGAATAAAATATTTTATTAACAGACATAAAAAAGTTTTGGTAACTTTGTATACTTTCCTTAATATCTCGAAAAAGGTTGATAATTTGGAAAACGGAAGAATACCATTAGAAATCTTACTAAATGCTCTACAAAAAAGGTTCTAATGGAAGTTTTGATTAGGCGAAGTCAATCGGAGAAATAAGTGCTTAAAACTTTAAAGTAATTGATTTCGCTTATTCGAACTGTTCTTTTTGTCTTTGATTTTGATACTTAAAATTATGGGATTCAGTTGAAACATTTTCTGCATGTTTGAATTTCATCAACACTAATATGTTAAAATTTTGGTTACGTTTGGAGCTAAGGAAGGATTAGAATAAAATATTTTATTAACAGACATGAAATGTTTTGGGAGCTGCGTATACATTCCCTAATATCTCGAAGACGGTTAGGAATATTGGTAAACGGAGGGTTACCATGCGAAAGCTTACTAAATGTTCTACAAAAAAGATTCTAAAACAATTTTTGATTAGGCTATGTCAATCGGAGAAATAAGTGCTTAAACTTTGAAGTAATTGATTTCGTTTATTCGAACGGTTCTTTTTGTTTGTTTTTATTCCTTGTTATTTTTTAATTGCTTAAAGTTGGATAATGTATTTGACAATAAAACAGATTAATTAAAATAAGAAAAACAATTCATTGTTAAAAATATATCAGGCTGTACCGTATGAAATGTCAGTTTTGGATTTGTCGATTTCCTTCAAATGTCTTGAAACTGTCGAGGCTCCTACTCCGAGTTCTTTGACATATTCCCTAGTGTTTTTAATTGCTTATAGTAGTCAAATGTATTTGTTAATAAAACAGGATACGCATAATTAGAATCAATATTTTGTTTGTAAGAATTCGAAGATGCCGTATGAATATCTAGATTACAGTACTGGTGTTGATTTCGTTCTTTAGAATTATTCTTGGTATTCCCTATTTTCATCTGTTACCCATAGTTTTTTATTGTTAGTAGGTTCTTCTTATTGATTATAGAATATAAATCTATTTGGCTATAAAACAGGATACGTAAAATTAGTGACAATAATTCGGAGATTTCTGAGCGAAATACTTTTAAGATTTTCTACCACCACGAACGGCTTTTTTCCTCTATTTTTATCCACTAGATAGGCTTTATTTGGCATATTATTCTATATATGTTTTATTTAGCAGGGGATTCTGATGAAATGTCGTGTTTTTGCTGTGGATTTTAAATACGATGTGTCTAAGATTGGATAACATTAGCGAGTCTACATAGTTAAGAACCGACGACGGAGGATTACTTCTTGCTATGATTTAGTCTACATATGTATATTAAGTCCTAAATCCAAAAAATACACTTCACAACGGTTAGATACTATGAGCGAATATGGCGGTTCAATGCCCGTAGAAACAAGGGGGCCGCAGGAAATTTACCTGCTAAGAGTTAATCCTCAAGAGCTCTAAATATACCCCAGGTAACTGCCGACACAAATACAAAGCCTAGGCGGAGAGCACCCCAAAAACTCAGATCCAAACATAAGGTTATATACTAAATATTCATAATGACTACTTAGTTGTAAACCGATTCATCAATTAGCAATCAATAGTTTTCAACAAAGGTTATATACTAAATATTGATAAAAAGTATTTAATTAGAAAAAAAAACAATATTCCACAAGACTTGTTTTTGGTCCATTTGTGTCTACTCCATAGACTTAATTAGGTATATTATTCTATTGTAGTTGGGCAACTAAACTTTGTTTTATTTTGTTAAATAAAGTTTTTTTTCTTGACTTGTTATTCGTCAAGACTTTTATTTGTCCTTGTGTATTTACTAGATAGGTTTTATTCGGCATGTTATTCTATATAGGCTATATTAGGCAGGGTATTCCACTCAATCTTATGTACTTCTTCTTGATCATTCTGTACATGGGCGTATATAAAAACAATTTCGGGGGGGGCTGAGACCATTTCCAGGGTATGGAATACTAAATATTTAGAGCTTGGAATAGTTTTAGGCGTTTTAGTTGCCTAAAACTATTCCAATAAAATATGTTCTATGAACTAAGTGATCTTATTTAATTTATTTTTAAGGGTTTTACGAGAAGTTTTTATCATCAATTCAAAATTTCGGGAGGGGCTGCAGCCCCCCCCCCATATACACCCATGCTTCTGTATCCTCTAGAAAGGCTTTATTAGGCATATTTTGTATTGATTTATAGAGCTTTGCTTTAGAATGTAATTTCCGCTTCTGTGTAAAAGTTAGCTATTGTCGGTGTCCCTGACGCCTTAATATCACTTTTATTCGAGAGGATTTTGACAATTTTCACGAGATATATAAAAAAAATAAGTTTATTTCTTTTCTAAGCTTATCAAATGGCACTAGGGACATGAACGGAACCGCGCTAAGACGCTGCAGTTCCTGCGAGTCGGACTTTTTTTTTACATCCTGCCTGCACACGAATTAATGTAATCTAGATTGGTTTAAAAAAATATTTTTATTATAATATTTGACTCATGGAGGATTTCTTTAAATTTACAGCAATTTATGGGGTCTTGTTCATTACCCAAATTATATTATTTTTTTTCACATGCGGCAGATGTGGGTCCGAGTACTGCTTTAGCAGATTGAGTTTTCGCATTCCAGAGTCCGTTCAAAAGATGTCTTCCTGGGAGGTTTTGGGAGTGGGGCAACCTATAGATTGCCCGGCGCTAATGGTCTAAACGCCAGTGTCGGTAACATATATGTATATATATTATATATATGTGTGTGTGTTTGTGTGTATATATATACATATATGTTACCACATACTGGCGTTTAGACCATTAGCGCCGGGCAATCTATATTTATAATATATATATATATATATATATATATATATATATATTTGTTTTTTTACGGCCTGAATGTCGCCATTAGCCCTGAGATGAGAAAATTCCTGCCGCCGTGGTGGGAATCGAACCCATCATCTCCCGCTTATGAATCTAAGGCGTTAGCCACTAGACTACGGGAGATCCCCTCAACATATATTATCTCTATTTCGGTAAATCCAAGGTTCAAAACTTTCTTGGGTGTAGATATAGTGCTAAAAATTATAAACAATTATAAACCTGCTGTATATTTTCTCCAGGTTCCAAATCGTTTTTATATAAATAGATATAACATAATGAGACTCAAATCAGCTATATTGCATGTTCAATTTGATAATTAAACATCGATACCAATAAACCGAAAATAGATTACTAATTAAATATTGACGGGGGAAAATTGGTCAGATCGTTGGAGCTACATTTTAAATATCGAGTTAATCCAAGGGCTTGCATGCCGGGGCTGCAATAAAACTTTACAGCTGAACAGCAGGGGTTATCTAATCTCTTCCGTATTTGACCATTCACTTTTAGTAGCAATCAAATTAAATGTCCTACTTCCTCTTTTTAACTTTACAAATAATTTCTCTTAAAAGGTGGAGTTGGAGACTATCTCAAACTCGGATTATATGGGCCGTAAAAATTGAGGATGTAAATAGATAAATATTTAATTTTACCATAGTAAATGGTAAAATATTTAAAACATGTTAATCTTCCAACGTGGCTACTTTATTGTTCAATCGGCATGTGTTATGCTACATAAGATATCTTAAAAAGCTAGTTTCATAAAATATATTATTGTAGGATAACCTCCCACTTGCAGGGTAATGAGTAAAATTATATGCTAGTAATAGGTACCCTAAACAGGCAGGGCTATGCGTAATAAGACAATCTAGTGGGACGTCCCAGATGCAGGGCAATCAGTAAAAGGTTACGTTTGTAGATCCTCCCAAAGCCAGGGCAATGAGTAAACGCACACCCCTGTGGGACCTTCTACAGATAAGGCTATGAGTAAAAGGATACGTTTGTAGAACCTCCCAAAGCCAGGGCAATGAGTAAACGGACAACCATGTGGAACCTCCCACAGTCAGGGCAATGAGTAAAAGGCTACCCAAGTGGGACCTACCAAACACAACAGTACGTCAAGAAATATACCTTAGGCCCGATTCACACATAAGTGGCGAGTGGGACTGGCGTGGTTCGGGCGTGGCGGTGTTTTTTGCCACCTCTATGTAATCCAATAGTCCAATCCACACTGAATTGGTGTGGCCCATCCCACCGCCACGCCACTTCAGTGTGGATTGGACCATTGGATTACATAGAGGTGGCAATAACCACCGCCACGCCCGAACCACGCCAGTCCCACTCGCCACTTTTGCGTGAATCGGGCCTTAGGATCTAGCCTGGATCATGCCTAGACGTGTATCATGGCCAGAGCCACTTATGGAAGCATATATCCAGGGAAGACTTTCCATAGGCAACTCCACGCATAGACGTTTACCCTAAAGGCGACTTCTTGTTTAGAAGTGTCCTCTTGGAGAACCCTTCACCGCAGAGCCTTGTCTAGATCCTCAGATAAATACATTTGCCATAGCCGAGAATGGAGCCCGCACCTCCTACCTGCTCCCTACCTTCGAAATCGGGGGCGCTATCCTCCCTGGAATGCTATAGGACTTCTTTTAGAAAATCGGCATTTACCCTAAAACTATGGATTTTAAACAGCTGATGCGCAGTGGATATGATTGATGTTATCAGTCTAGACGTGGCCCTACACGCGGAAGGGTCTCAGTGGTGTAGGCTGGAATTTTGTATTACCTTAAGAACTCCTGAAGAGGCGCCATAGGAACGAGAAACATGTAGAGCATAATAAAGGAGTAGTGTAGAAAGTGAGGGTGTATTTTTGTTTCGACTTTGACCTTCTGCCACATATGTTAACATGTTAAAAATTTGAGAAGAAAACGTCTCGACATAACTAGAGAATACATTTCTGAGATAAAAGCAGGCATTAAAAATACTCGAGAAGAGAAATTGTTGAAGGAATCTTGAATGTGGTAGCATATGGAAGGGCTGAAGAAAGATCAGCTAACCACTGGTCCTAGAGACTGATGTTGGAAGGACAGAGCAGAGGGAAGGTAGGATTGATGGTGTAGTCGTCGGTCTTCGAGAAGGCTCTTGTTGGGGGTAGGAATTGATCCTGAAGAGTCCACATTGTTCTCACGGGCTACTACACCCCAGTTCTCGCACACCCATATTTTCATTCAGAATACTTTGAAGCACCAGTAACAAAAGGCTCATGCAGTTTCCTGATAATTGATAGTGTATTAAAAAAGTCTGACCCCTAGGATCTGTTTTCATATGATATGTGTCGGATACAATACAACTGTCGATTGAATACCTAATGTTTAAAAAAGACCTATCACAATGCCACTTTATTTATAAAACACAATGACACCTTCTGACGGCGTCCTACCCCCCTCTACCGGCCGCCCACTGGCTGGATGTCTTAGGGTCCGCCTATTGGCTTAAGACCTGGGAATCCGGGAGGGTAAGTCAGTGTTCCTGGAACACACTCAAAGCCTGCACACTGAATTGGGAACAATTGAGACTTGCCTCTTCTTCCCCTCAAGCCCTACAAGCCTCCAGTCCCACTCAGCGGCACAGAAACCCTGAACACACCCAGTTGCCGCACCCACCGTAGTATCGGCACGGTAACATTTTAGTCCAATACCACCACATAGGAAAGAATTAGACGAATTTAACTTATGAGCATTAAGTTGGGTAACGGCAGTAAAATAATATATAACGTAATAGCTTTTCTCAAAAACTTCGAAACATATAAATATTTGTTGTCAGAACGCAAACAAAGTACGACTTGTTCATGTATGAATAAGCCAATTTCACACTTTATAATTACAGAAAAAACAATAACGGTAATTTTTTTTTTTTTTTTTTTTTTTTTTTTTTTAAGGCGCATCTACATCTAGGTCATTAGCGCCGACATCCAGGGTGCAGCGAGGAATTTTACCAGCGAGCCGTGGGATGATAAAAGAATATAACGGTAATTATACAAATCTACACCGCTTGACCGATTTTGACCAAACATGGCACACAGGTAGGTCTTGATACGGGAAATCTCCTAGGCTAGGTCAAAATTGTCAAATTTCAAAATTTGGTCAAAAGGTCAAAAGTGGCCGTCACAATCTGAATGGTTCAGTGTAGCCAATTTTTCTTTTTTCTTTTGATCAAATTTTGAAATTTGTCTATTTTGACCTAGCCTAGGAGATTTCTCGCATCAAGACCTACCTGTGTGTCAAGTTTGGTCAACATCGGTCAAACGGTGTAGATTTGTATAAGGAACAAACAAACAAATAAATAAATAAACAAATAGACAGACACGTAATTTTTATATATATATAGATTATATCATGTAATACAGTTAATTTCAATTTTATATCAACAGTCACTGCCTATCAAAGGAGCGCTCGCCTTTCTTTGATAAGAATTATCTACTCGCAGGTTGTGGTGCTGGCCTCCGTCGACTGTTTTATGAATTGCTGTCGTGCTGGCCTCTGTTGGCTGTTTCACGAATTACTAGATAGATATAAACAAATTGACACCGTTTGACGGATTTTGACGTAACTGGGTACACAGGTAGATCTTGATACGGGGAGAGTCATAGGCAGAAAGTAGGTGTAGCACGGCCCACTGTGTAACAGCTAGTAGTAATATAAAACACAAAACAACCGCGAAATTGCAGTTTTTCGAACGATTTGTTTCGCGTAATTACGCAAAAAAAAAGTTTTTCGGATAAATACCTATTTGCGCTGGACTTATTTTCACTGTTTTCAGAAGACGTTTTAAGTTAAGAACATGTAGTTTTTTCTTTTTTTTTTCTTTTATTTTTTTTTTTTTACAAAGAAGCAAAAATTACGGGGAGGGGCATTGAGTAAAATCCAAAGGAGAGAAAACTGACTTAAATGAAAAAAAAGAGTGGTAGGTTTTAAAAAGAAAGGAGAGAGGTTGAATTAAAGAGATAGAGAGGAGGATGAAAGAAGAAACCTATGAACAATGAAAAAACCCTCCTTTCTTCTTGATGCAATATAAATGTTTATACTTACGCGTACAAAAGGTGGAACCCTCTCATATTTTATTTGCAGTGGACATAAAACAGACGCACGAAAAAGAAGACGGCGTTCTTGTCAAAGTTTTTATTCTGAAGATCTCAATTTAGAATGAGACAGCGGGTCAGATATAATTCTTCATCTCATTATGTACATTATATATTTCCTGAGTATAAACAATTATATAGGTCTGCTTAAGGCCTATTCGTTGAGAACTTTTTTAATGGGGGAAAAATATATTTAGTAGTTTTCTTCTATGTTTTTTTTTTTTTATTTACTCGCAAGTTACAACTGATATCATCTTTTATACACGTACAGGGTGGCCCAGATAAGCGGGCCACAAGATAAATAATTACTAAACGGTTTGAGATATCAAAATTTTTCAAATGGGCAAAGTTGTAGTTCTTGTTGAAATCTATAAAATGTTGCCCTCGGAAATGAGAAAATAACACTTCTAAGGGCTCAAATAGGCCTTTGAAAGGAAGAGTTTCCTCTTTACCCAAATTTGGCATTATATTTTTAAAATGTACTAACAAAAGAAGGAAGAACCGTGCAAACGGGATTTCGATGCGTAAAATAGTTCTCTGTAAAGATACGTTTTCATTTGCATGTATTCCTTGTCTTAAATTCCAAAAAAAGGCACTTGAATGTACGTAAATAGTATTTTTGTAAAGGAAGGGCTAATTCAGCTTAGGAGAATGTGCTCAACATTAAAAATTGTATTTATTGAAAAAAAAATCCAAAAAAAGCTCTAATTTTATGTATTTTCTTTATTAGTTTATCCTAATTGAAATCGTTTTGTTGAGTGCTGAGCACATTCTCCTATGCTGTATTGCCCCACCCTTAACAAAAATACTATTTAAATAAATTCAAGTGACTTTTTTTTAATTTAAGATGAGGAATACATGCAAATGAAAACGTATTTTTACAAAGAACTACTAGACGCATCGAAACCCCGTTTGCACAAATCTTCCGCGTTTTGTTAGTAGATTTTAAAAATATAATGCAAAATGTGGGCAAAGAGGTAACCCTTCCCTTCTAAGGCCTATTTGAGCCCTTAGAAGTGTTATTTTCTCATTTCCAATGGCACAATTTCATAGATCTCGACGAGAACTACAACTTTGCTCGTATGAAAAATGTTGATATCTCAAACCGTTTAGTAGTTATTTCTCTTGTGGCCCGCTTATCTGGCCCATTTTGTATAATATAGTGAGTTATCTATGTTATTAAATAAAATAATTCCTTAGTGAGAATACTTAACTTTTACTTCAAATAACATAATAAAACAATAAAACTACCTAAATTCACTTCATTATGTTCGGATGACCAAGAAGAAAGAAAGAAATATATATTTATTCTTGGATTTTATTTACATTAAATGTTATAATTATTTATAAATTACACTTCAAAAATTAGAGCTGCTATGTATTTTATTATATTATATTTGGCTTGTCCCTTGCATACACATACCCCTCCAAAACACACATTCATTACACAGGCACACAAAATAAAAAAAAAGTGGTCTGTTCCAAAGACACCATAGATATATTCTTAGTTATTTCGACGCACTAAATCAGAATCCAGAGTCCGTTTGACCCCAGCACGTCAGGTTGAAGGGCATTTGAAGGTTAAATTTTGAGTAAAGTCGTTTAAGAAGAAATAACCAGAGAATTAATGGTTTTGAGGGACGCTGAATTCGAATCCGGGGGATCTGTTTCACCCAATCAGTGCACAATGACGGGCTTTTCAAGGACAAATATGGTTATTTAGCATAAAAATGAATTTTTGACCGCTTATCTAAAAGAACTGAAACTTTTTCATTTTTATATGTGTCCTTGATTTTGCGCCAATGTGGTGAAACAGATCCCCCGGATTCGAATTCAGCGTCCCTCAAAACCATTAATTCTCTGGTTATTTCTTCTTAAACGACATAAACACAAAGTGGGGGAAAATAACGTTTTGTGAATATATTACTGTTTTTAAGATGATTAATAGTTACTTCAATATGATGGCTACTATTGGTTAGAAGTTGTTTGTTAAAGAACCGTTCTATCGTGTCTAAGTAAAACGTCCGACTCGCAGGAACTGCGTCATCTTAGCGCGGTTCCGTTCTTATCCCTAGTGTCATTTGAAAGGACTGAAATAGAAACAGTTATTATTTTGGTTTAACCTTTCTTGAAACGTTTTATGACCGGTGACAAAGGGCCAGCGCACCCTGAATACGTGGTTCACCCTACAGCTGGCTTGGTATTCAAAAATATCAAAATGTTTCTAATTTTCTTGACTTCTTCTACTATAACACTAAATCTAAACAGAAATGCAATTTAAAACAAAAAACAACCAATTAAAAAATGAGCTAAACAACGACGAAAACCCGTTCAAAAAACAAAACAAACACATTTAATGTTTTAAGCACTTATTTCTCCGATTGACATCGACTAATCGAAAATTACTTCAGAATCTTTCTTGTAGAATATTTAGTAAGCTTTCGAATGGTAACCTTGCGCTTACCAAAATTCCCTACCCTTTTCGAAGTTCCCAAAACTTTTCATGTCTAAAAAGAAAAGATTTTATTCTAATCCTTCCTTAACTCCAAATGTAACCAAAATTTAAACATCTTTGTTAATATGAATTTCAAACACGCAGAAAATATTTTAACTGAATCCCATGAGTCTAAGTACCCAAAACAAAAACGTTATTCTACAACTATTTTTCTCAAAAATGGTCAAATCTATTGCCTTAAAAATGGTCTCATTCGTTTTTCTAGTCCAATAAACATATAAAACAAGTACTTGCTAGCATACGAAGTAAGCGTAACGATTTTTTTTCGCGCGAATGTCGCTTCAAAAACCATGTTCCGGTGGGAGGATTCTAATGGTTAACGAACTTTACCTTTCAAATTCAAATTGTCCTTCCATCCTATTCCCAGAGCACAAACACTTTCCTCCCAAACCCACCCACAAAACCCGCCTAGAAGGCTCAAGAGACATTGGCCTCGTGACCAGCTAATCGTCTAAAGGAGAAAAAAATATATATTCCAAATTAGGAAGTGCCAGTATTGATTGGCTCCTTCCAAAAGTGTTATCATCATTATTATTTGTTATTCAAATTATTTTATTTTTTCGTATTTACTTATTTATTATTTGTTATTGAGTTATTTTCATCTATTTTATTATTATTATTATTTATTCATTTATTTATATTTAAATTATTTATATATATATATATATATATATATATATATATATATATATATACCACTTTATTTATTGGGCCCGACATGTTTCGTGCATCTTTTCTTCGCACCTCTTCAGGGGCACTTCTTGCAAGGAAGTCCTCCCGTTACCAAGTACTCCCTCTGGAGTCCGGCTTAATACTAAGTTAATAATAATATAGTTAATAAGTATTAAGCCGGACTCCAGAGGGAGTACTTCCTTGCAAGAAGTGCCCCTGAAGAGGTGCGAAGAAAAGATGCACGAAACATGTCGGGCCCAATAAATAAAGTGGTGTAATAAAGGAAGACTGCTTTAATGACCCTATGCCTCCTAGCATAAAAAAGAATTTTGATATTTTGGGTCATCTATAAGAATAAATAATATATATATATATATATATATTTATATATATATATATATATATATATATATATATATATAATATATTTAACTTTGTCATTTGTATTAATCAATTTCTGTATACATTATTAATTATATTTGTGAGCAAACTTAACTAATGTACTTAAAAAATGTAAACGTATTATTATTAAAAAAAAACAAAAAAAAAAAAAAAAAAAAAAAAAAAAAAAAAAAACTTTCAAATTAGAAGAAATATTTTTGTACCAAATTTCATCAAAATCGGACCATTATTCGCTGTGCTAGAACGCGAACAGACAAATATATACATATATATATATATATATATATATATATATATATATATATATATATATATATATATATGTAAATTTGAACCACCGTTATTTTCGTTCTCTAGGGGTTCTGGAACGCAAAATTTTCTAGTCGGCACTTCCGGATTGCGTCATGAGGTCAACCTTATAAGCGGGGTTCCTCCCTATGGAGGAATCGCGCTAAAACGTGTTTTCTTCCATAAAGATTGATAGGAATTCTAAAATTCCCAATCAATTATATCCATTTAAGATAATAATTGATATTATAGGAAGGAGAGAATGTAATTGAAGAAGGTAGGTAAGTAAGGGATCGAGGAACGAGGACTTAGGAGGTAAGTGGTTCCATTGATTTACCACCAGCTGATCGGATTACATCATTTCGTCTGTTTGATTGAAGTCTCCTCGCCAATATTAGCTGTATGATTTCCTTAGGCGTCTTGTATTCGTCCTTCCTACAGTGGTCGCAATTCTTAGTTAACGCGCAGAAAAATTATATTATATATGTATACGATAATGGGTCTCCCATGGTGTGGCCTTGGATTCTCGTGCGCGTTATGCGAGTTCGAGTCTCGCCTGCAGCAGTTGAGTTTTTTGAAGCCCGCTGAAAGAAATCCCTTGCTGCACTATGGAACTCTGGCCGAGTAGGGCATTATTCAATACAATTTTTTTTTCAATAATCATAAAAAATAAATTTTTTATTGAATTATTGAGTTATTCATTGAATAAATTATCCATCCAATGATTTATTTGTTACTCTATGAATAACAGGGTTCGCTCATTATTCATCAAAATTACTAAATAAGAATTTATTCATTGATTCATTGACTGATATTTTATTTTATTTAATGAATAGTTAATAATTTTTCATTCTTTATTCATTAGTTTTATACATTTGAAATAATGTAGTTCATGGAACAACAAGCTCAGTTTTTTTACGTTCAGTAAAAAATATCACTTAAATATCATTTTTATTAGAAAAGATTCTTAAAATACATCACTCGTATTTAACAAATATTCAGACAAATAAA
This sequence comes from Gonocerus acuteangulatus, assembly GCA_946811695.1. Classification (NCBI taxonomy): domain Eukaryota; kingdom Metazoa; phylum Arthropoda; class Insecta; order Hemiptera; family Coreidae; genus Gonocerus; species Gonocerus acuteangulatus. The sequence continues at coordinate 37,524,022 of OX328132.1, read as the reverse complement.
GCAATTTCATTCAAAAAATTATTTCATTCGAATAAATAACTGTCATTCAATAAAACATTTCAGTAAATAAATCATTTTTATTCAATAAATCATTGTTATTCACGAATAAAAATAAAAAGTTACGTTATTCATTGAATTGACTGAACAATGAATGAAAAATTATTCTTTATCCAGAATGAAATAACAAATTTATTCATTATTCTGAATGATATTTTTCGAACACTGATCTCTGGCTACGTCTAGATAGTCGGGTACTAATAGCCTATAAAATTGAATAATAAGGTTATGTTCCAGCAAAGTCGGTCCTTCGTTAGTAGTTTACTCCGGAACCTAATTGTTAGTTTTTACCTGGCAGAGGTATTTCGTTATTATCTTGCAATGACATTAAGGGGCGGTAACTAGGAGCTCTTGGAGCTTATGTACCGCTGAGATACAGGAGGCTTGTAGTACTTGAGGGAATAAAGAGGGATGCAGTCGAAATATTCCCAATATGGTATCAGTTGTTGCAGGGGAACACTGCTCATTTCAAGATATCCTGGGAATAACTAGATCCCTGAGCATGTAATCTGCAGGGTGTTTGATGGCGATAAAATTCCTTGTTTGACTCACAAGATAGGTTGGAGAGATTTTCTGTGTCACTTAAACTAAATTATTAAGTAAATAATCTAAAGGGTTAGGTCCGCCAGTAAATATTCTGTTTTGATACCTTTTTGGTGGATACCGTCGTCACTGGCATCAGTGAGAGTAATGTTAGCGAGCGCTTTCGACGTAAGTATGTCATTATCAAGGCACTGTTGAGTTAGTGCTGAATTTGTTTTGTAATGCCCGGGTATTTACATGAGGTTGAAGTAAGATATTTACTTCAGTGAAGGGTCGACCAGGTAATTTGTTTTCCTGTACTCTGTACGTTCCTGAACGAACACCTGCACAGAGTACAGGGAAACAAATTACCTGTACGACCCTTTATCGACGTAAACAACTTACTTCACCCTCATTTAGATACCCGGACATTACGAAACAAATTCCGTACTAACTCAACAGTGGCTTGATAATGACGTGCTTACGTCGAAAGCACTCGCCCACTGTACTCTCACCGATGCCAGTGGCGACGGTCTCCACCAACGGGTATGACAACTAAATTATTAATGTAGGGACCTAGATATAAAACATTTTCCCAGTATGGTATGCAAGCCAGGCTGGAGTACTCGCTGTTCGAAGACTGCCCATTTCAAAATATCCCAGAAATAACTAGACCCCAGAGCATGGAGTGAGTAACAGTGGGTGAGGGAAACTGGTTGGGATAATACAAATAGAGGAGGTTTGATGGCGATCAAATGTGGCGTTTGACTAACAAGGTTGCGGTAAGAGATTTTCCGGGCCCACTCAAAACTCTAATATTAATGTGCACTTGGAGGCTTATTTGTTAGATGATCTAGAAATTTAACAGTTTCCCAAGAACTGAATTCAGAGGCTCTGGGCCAAAATGTTTATGTTTCTTCACAAATTGGCCTAGAAAATATAGGATCTCTAGATGCCTAACCTCATATTTTGATATTTCTCAGTGAAACTATGTATAAAACGTACATAATTATTTACAGTGACATCCGGAAAATCATCTAAATTCGTCTGATAGTATTACAGCGTTCACTTGCAAACTAATCTCCAAACTAAAGAGAAAAGTGCTATAAAAATATGGAAGTTATTGGGAAAGCTCACACACATACACAAAACACAATAACTCTAACACTTTCTCTCTCTCTCTAAATACCAGGGGTTGAAAGAACTTTCATTTTAAAAAAGTATTTTTTTTAAAAAGTGTTTTTTTAAACTTTTACTTTTATTTCGCTTTAAAAAAGTGAAAGTACGAAAAAAACTTTGTGGGTTTAAACTTTTTTTAAAAAAGGAATTTTTTACTGATATTATTCTTTAAAAAAATAAAAGTTTTAAAGTAATTGTTATTAAAATACTTATATTATTATATGTTTATTTCTTGTTTTGTATCAACAAATACATTTCAGTAAATAAACAAAAATAAATTTTTAAACAAAGAAAATTTCACTTATTTTTAAACCAAGGAAAATTCTTGATTAAAAAACTCAAAATGATTATGTCAGATTGAAAATAATAAAAGTATTACATTAAGTTTTATTTTCATGTACTTTATTTTAAGAGTTCCTAAATACCTTTTACTCTTATAACTTGAAAATAAAAGTTTTTTTTAACAGTTATTTTTTAACTTTTTTAAAAGTTTTTTTTTACAGTTAAATCGTAACTTTTTCGATAAAAAGTAACTGTTTCGATCCCAGCTAAATGCACCTAATATTACTTCAAGGTCAAACGTGTCAGCATAAGTAAATTCAGGAAAGAGAATGTCCTTACCATTCCCTATTTACTGCCTGATATTGGATATGCAATGGGAATTTAGATTTTCCGTGCTAATGCTGCTGTCCAGGAATTATCATCGTCACGTGTCGTAATTATCATATCACGCATCTGAAAAGAACGATTTGTTGTATGATTCTTGATAGGTATGAAATTATATGTGATAATGAGTCCCAACAGAGTATTACACTGTCCATCGCAAGCACGCGAGAACAGGTTTAAAGTGTTACCATCACATCTAAGTTAAATCGTCACGTAAATATAAACGTCAATTGTATTTCATGTCACTGTAATTTTACATACATTATTCCACTTCCGTAAAATATTGTGAGCACGGTTACGGCTCTATGAACTTTTAGTAACAGAGTTATTGCTCTATAAAATCTCGTCAACACAATTACGTCTCTATAGAATGATACGAACGTAATTAAAGATCTATAAAATCGTATGAACAAAATTATTGTGAAGCTTTATAAACTTAATTTACAGATAGACAGAATTATTTTGAAGGGTGAATTTTCTGTGAATCGAAAAGATATCATTAAACAGGTACATTTTTTGCCACCCACCATATATATCTATAATTATACTCCTGACAAATTGAAGTAGACCACTAATCAAAAGTTAGATAACACTCTTTTTTCTAAACATACTTCTGGTTATTTTCACTGTACTTATCCATTGATAATGGTGTTTGTTTAACAAAACCCATACAAAATTGAAGAAAAATGTATTTAAAAAAAATAACCTTACAAAATAAACAATTAAAGTTATATAATTTTATATATTGTTTTTATTCCTTTCCTTAAACCTTCATAGGGGTTTTGACCTCTCTATTAATGCTTCACATCAGCAGTTCATACTCCTTTTCAAGCTCAAAATGCAATGTTGAAGGAAATCATAAAAAAAAGGCACTGTTTAAGACTTCAAGTAATTGAGAATTATCGGTAGGTTGATTGTTAAACTGGAGGAATTGGTTATTGTTACAAAGGGTGCAGATTTTTTTCGGGTTAATAAAACAGTGTATATTTTTAAAGGAAAATTTAATATTGAAGTTGCTTGCAGTTTTTAACTGAGCTATGGTTCTTGCAATAACAAAAAGCAGCCCCATGGTGACAAATTCATGAGGTAGGCCTTGGGATGATGAAAGAAATTTGTAAAATGGGGTGTAGTCAGATAAGACACACACAAACACACACACACACACACACATATATATATATATATATATATATATATATATATATATATATATCACTTGTCTGTCTGTTTGTCCGTTTGTATGTTTTTTCCTTATACAAATTCACACCGTTCGACCGATTTTGACCAAATTTGGCACACAGGTAGATCTTGATCCGGGGAGTGTCGTAGGGTAAGTCAAAAACGTCTACCACCTGTCTGTCTGAATGTTTGTTCCTTATACAAATCCACACCGTTTGACTGTATTCGACCAAACTTGGCACACATGTAGGTCTTGATCCGGGGAGTGTCATAGGCTAGGTTAAAATCGTCTAGGACTATCAGTTCCGAGTTAACGGGCTCGAAACTGTGAACCCGAACAGTTACAGATTTGTATTATTAGATTTTAATATTACTTATTTGTTTTCTAATTTACTTGGGCTTTTCTAGATGGAGAAAGTAGGTGTACCATCGCACACCGTGTAACAGCTAGTAAATATATATATATATATATATATATATATATATATATATATATATATATATATATATATATATATATATATATATATATATATATATATATATATATATATATATAGGGCAGGAGCTAGTATCAACGAGTCTGATAAAGCCTTTAAGAAGTTGGTCGAAATATCAGATCAACTACAAGGGCTCCGCTGGGGATACCATCCGAAATAGAGAAATTTGTATTACACCTTAAGCAGTATTTATATATATATATATATATATATATATATATATATATATATATATATACTAGCTGTTACTCAGTGTGATATGCTACATCTACTTTCTGCCTATGACTCTCCCCGTAACAAGATCTACCTGTATACCCAGTTACGTCAAAAGGTGTGAATTGGTTTATATCTGTCTAGTAATTTGTGAAACATCCGACGGAGGCCAGAACGACAGCCATCGAGTAGATAGCTCTTATCAAAGAAAGGCCAGCGCTCCTTAGTTAGACAGTGACTGTTGATATAAAATTGAAATAAACTGCATCACATGATAATATAATGATGTAAAGTCATCAATGAGTTCGAGTTATTCTAATTATCAAGAACATCAACAAATAAATTTGAGACATTATTCAAAATGGCTGTTAGAATCTGAATGGTTCAGTGTAGCCAATTTTTCTTGAAAAAAACTTTAGACCTTTTGACCAAATTTCGAAATTTGACTATTTTGACCTAGCCTAGGAGATTTCCCGTATCAAGGCCTACCTGTGTGCCAAGTTTGGTCAAAATCGGTCCAACGGTGTAGATTTGTATAAGGAACAAACAGACAGACACGTGATTTATATATATATATATATATATATATATATATATATATATATATACATATACATATATATATAAATGTATATATGTGTGGGGGGGGGGGGGTTCTTTGATCATACTATATCGGGGAATCATATAAATTAAGAATGTAAATTTTTCGAAAAAGGCAACTTTATAAGGTTTTAAAAAAAATAATAAATTACTCGTCCCTCTGAAATTATTCATGTGGGAAGCTTAGATTCTTTCGCTCAATTTCTCATGTGGATGGGATTTTCGGTCTACCATATTTCGGTACTAATAATCATATTAGGAAAAGTGAATCAATGACGAAGTTCATTTTGACATATTGCCCTTCTAACAAGCTGTAAGCATTATTACAGCTCCTAAAATACACTCTTCATCCAGAATTCGCTCCGTGGTTTGCATTTGTTAACCAAAGCATGTGACCTATCTGCCAAGATACTTTTTATTTATTATTTATAGATTTTTGTACACTAGATTTGATGCCATATGCATTCGAGATTACTCATCAAAATACTAAAATAAGCGTGTAAAATACAAAGTAAGCAACGTAATGGAGAATATTTACGTGGTGGAAATATTGTAAGCTGCACTACAAGCATGAGAGTGTTGATTTATTTCAGCTAAAGTGAATTTTTTAGTAGATAACTTATTAAAGGGGCTACTTACTAGCAGGTTGAACTGCTGTAAAGAAAAATAAGTATTACAATATTGTATTTTTATAAAATGTACATCGTGAAAATAATTTATTTTGTGCAAATAGTAAATATATTAAAAATTATTATATGAAACAAAAATGTTGAAGTATTTTATAATCTATAATGATACAGGTCATGTGTTTTCAAATTTTTCATCAGCTGCATGCAATCTTTTTGGTGAGTTGATTACAGAAGTGGCCGTAATTTGTGTCCACCACCTACAGTTTTCTCGCAAAATTTGAGGGGTTGGCACATAAAAAACTCTATGTCGAAAAAAACACCATCATTTTGATTATATTGAAACTAAAAAATAATTTAGTTGTCTTCCTTAAAATAATAGAAGGCATCCTTAGTTATGATTGGAACAAATTGAGGATTTTTTAGAGCCTGATTTTGGGCATGTATTCATTTTTACACCGCCTATCATTAATATAGTATCATTTCTGAAAGTGAAATGACTAAATATACAAATGCAAAAACCCAATTCATATGATCGAGAATCAACTAGTGAATTTGAGGTTTCATGTAAAATAAACCAACTGAATTTTATATTTAACGGCGAATAACTACACAAGCGTTAAAGTATTTCAAAGACGTGATGTACGTTTTTGAGTAATTTTTCGGCTTTACCATTTAAAAATCCATAATAAACAGTCATAATATCGCATGCAGTTTATATTTTGCCTCACACCTGTACAATTCCGAAATTAATCCTTCGCACCACACTTGTTAGCAAAAGGTGGTACAAGAATTGCTTAAACATTACCTGTTCAAAAAATAAACAAACAGATAATTTTCTATGTTCTTTGGATCGTTCAAAGGGTTAATTATTAATAAAAAATTGCTTATTATACGCCTTTCGTAAAAGGTTACAAATCGATAGAAAAATATATTAATGAATCCCACTTCTAAGATTATTATTTAAATTCTAGCGTCCATTATTATTAACTACGAATTTTGGGGACGGGTTATCTATAGGATACCACCCTTTTCTAGCCAGGACAGGGCTGATGCCTTTTCTTTTTTTTTTAAAGAAAAGCCTCCACCCCATAGTGGGAATCGAACCCACAACCTTTGGCACGGAAGTGCTCACGCCTTAACACTCACAGCCACTGGGCCTACTTTTAAGATTAAAAAAATGATATTTCTCGACATGCATCGAATTTCAAAAACATCCTTTCCTAACTAATTACTACTTAAAACATAAATTTAATAATAAAAATAATAAAAACAATTTTTTTTCTTAGGAGCTCTTAGCGGAAAAATCTTCTTTTTTTTTCATTTTTTCTATGGCGCACCTACATCAAGGCCGCGCCGGGCTATCTGCTGGTTACCATCCTCCCTAAACATCCATGGTACAGCAGGGACTCGAACCTCAATCTCCCGCAAGGTAAATCAAAGCTTTATCCACTAGACCACGGGGATACCCCGGAAAAATAATTCAATTTTAAATCCTATATAACTTGAATGGAGCTCTTTACAACATTCCTCAGAGATTTGATCTTTAGGATCAGAAATTTCTATAGTATAAACTAAACAGGTTTAGACAGAAGAAGGAACAAGATATATTTTTAGTTGTCATTTTAAAAACTACAATGATATAATTGTAAATTGGTGCATGAATTACTTCAAAAATTAATTTAATATTTTCTTGGTTCCTTCTAATTCAGGTGCTTTAGTTGAATCAATTTTGGTAGAAATTTCAACAAATACAGTATTTGAAGGATAATGAAATGAAATGAAAAAGTTAACTACTTCCACCACACAAAGGCAAAGATCGTGTGAGCAAGTTGAAAAGGTCTCCTCCCTACTCACACTGATTACTACCCAACCACGAGACTAAAACCTCAAAGATCTGCGAATATAGTCAACCACCCGAAAAGGTTTTTCTTTCCTTTTTTTTTAGAGCCCATGCGGTGATAAGGCCCGAAGTTGTGATCTGGCTTTTTATCTCTGATTTTTCATTAAACTGAGTGCTTTAATAAAGTATATATCAAACTAAACTATTGCCTAGAGACATGAGAACATAACACATCCGTGTGTATAGTATAAAATCACAGGATGAGAAATTTAATAAACTCTTGTGTATATATTTTGGAACATCCTTAATAGAGGTATTCCAGTACCATTATGGTTGTATGAGTTAAGCCATTGACTCTAAGAACCACCTGAGCTAACCATTTAAGCCAATGGTGCAAATTAGCTTTCATTATTAGCACTATTAGGGAGGGCAGGAATAACCATAAAATATTACTAAACTAACACTACAGTATATTATTCGTCATTTGCTTCAAGTCCTTCCTTTGTACTATAATACCTAAGTAGTAGCTATATTTTTGTACGAAGTGGGCAATACCTAAAATGTTCATTGAACATTAAATGACACTTTGCTCAAATTTATACACATATCGAACAAGGCGGAAGGTCAATAAAACTACGCCACACACTTTCACACTTTTTATTAGACTTTCCTATATGTTTCGCACCATTTTGGCGCCTCTTCAGGGGAATATACTTAAAACATAACTTCAGCCTCAACATGAGGAGGAGAACCTTCCACTAGCAGGGCCTCGTCTAGATTTCTCGTTCTACACGTGGCCCTGCTAGTGGAAGGTGCTGCTGGTAGTCTTCAAGTTAAGGCTGAAGTTATGTTTTAAGTATATTCCCCTGAAGAGGCGCCAAAATGGTGCGAAACATGTAGGGGATTCAAATAAAAAGTGTGAAAGTGTGGCGTAGTTTTATTGACCTTCCGGCATATTCGATAAGTCTATAAAATGTTTATATGATAGTATTACATTATTTAAAGTGTCATTGGCAAATTTAATAAAATCCATGTTCCCCCTAAAAAAAAAACAAAAAAAAATGTACTTATAAATTCATTTTTGAATATAGTATTTTTATTTTTTTTTTTTTCGAATTTAAATTGTCCTTTCCCTCCATACTGTAAATTACATTAACGGACATTCCCGAAATTAATTAAATACATTTTCGAAAGAATGATTAGCAGGCTGTGTGTGTAGCAACCCAATAGACTTGGGCAGCAATCTTTATTTTTTCATTGAATAAAGCTTTCTTTCTTTCTAGTATTGTTTTATAAGCTATAGATTATAAGAGTTAAGAAATCGTCATCTACATAGTGACAAGGAGTGTATGTGGAAAATTTTGAATGTGCCACTATTGGGTTTATTTTTCCTTTTAGCGCTTTTCCTCCGTCATAGGGAGAATTCGTTTCAAGGGGTCCTGAAATGAAGAAACTCAGCCTGCTATTTAAGCATGCAGCTAATAACTACATTCTCAGATCAATTATAATGGTTAATCAAAACTATATACCTTACTTTTTGAATTTTCTTCTTCTTCAGTCCCGTAAAAGGCCACGAGGGCCCTGAGGGGCAGATACTGTAGAGGTATCTGATACATGACCATACGGCACACTAGAGAGATAGTGTGGTCAGTACTATGCTCCGGCCGCCTGATTTTCCCGTTGCTGCTTCAACTCCTAGAGTGATTAGCACCAAGGTACCCATTAATAAGTTAATTTAAGGCTGGGTTGGCCCAGAGACGGTCAAGGAGGCCGAATTCAGCCCAAGAACGTAGACACTAGAAGAAAAAATCTTTAGTGCTTGCTCGGGATTTGAACTCAGGTCCTCCAGCATATCCAGTGCTCTACCACTGAGCTAACCTCGACCCCCACTACGTCGATATCGCAAAGGCAAGAAGCTGGATTCCTCCGTGTACTGTAGTGTCGGTTCTCTGTAATCCTGCATCCCTAAGCACCTAAAAAAAACTAATAGCTATAAGTAAAAGATAAAAACATATCAATTCTCATCTTGAATTCATTATAACACAGTAGAAAATCCGCTCTAGAAATATTAGTAAAAGTATTTATAACTAAACTATTATTGTATGATTTATTTCTGGAAGTTTGTCCTCCTCCTGAGGCATAGAGAGTTTGATGCTATAGTGTGGTTGGACACTAGCAAGTTTGCCCCGTTGTGTGCTATGTCGCATATGGTTGATTAGAAGTGCGCTGACCTGTTCTACCTACCCTGGGGTCGCCCTAAACCATCTCTCCTCTCAGGCTCTGGAGTTCCATCTCACATTTTCACGAGAAATTCGCATTCAGCACATTCTTAATGAGCCTCCGCCCAAGAGGCGTTTTTAAAAATTTTCATTTAACCAACCAAATGTATAATGAGTATAAATAAGAAATTCTCTTGTGGGTTATGAGGAATATTTGCATATCTATAAATTTTCACTATAACCCACAGATAATATTGTTATTATTGGAGACTAATAAATATTAAAACTATACATTATCTTACTGAGCGACGCACTCTAAATTAAACACGGACCTATATTTAATTACGAAATGTGACACTATATTTAAATATTCTCTTCGGTTATTTTGTATATATGTTCTTTTTTAGCCCGTTTCCTATCTCGTTTCATGGGAAGTAACCCCGCTTATGAGGTTAACCTCATGACGCAAATTTCAGAAAATAACGGTGGTTCAAATTTGTATATATATATATATATATATATATATATATATATATATATATATATTCAGGGACAGATTAGCAAGGACGGTATTTAAAAAAATATATATTTTAGCGAAGTGGAAATCTCTATCAAAACTGCAGTTTACACTAACATTACTGTTACATACATACATATCATAAACCATCGCAGAGAAGACAGAAAAGGATGAGTGAGAGAAAGAGGTAGTATTCAACTATTATCAATTTGGTGAGGTAAGAGAATATTTGGGCTGGCCTACCTTTGCAACCGTCGGAGGTAAGCCGGTCCTTTTTAAACCCTTCATCCCCACCTCCGATCTGGCTCGTGGCTGGGCGAGGCTATGTATTAGACCCTACGGGACTTACCTTACGTGTCAACCATGTGCGGTTCAAACGACCCAGACGGAGTCTTGCGGATTCATTTTTCCCACATCTCCAGTGATGGACATCCAACCTTATCCCCCATCTTTATTCACTTACTCTATGTCCAAGGAAATACGGGGCCTTACATCTATATATGCGTTTTTTATGATTTTTGTTACAATTTGTTCAATAAGTTTGTCTTTTTTAGGTAAGTATGTTTTCCATATATTCGTTTCACCCAGTAATTCAGTCATATTCTAAGGTATGTCGCAGTTTTCCCAATGTAAGCTTTCAAAGAGTATGTGCTTTATATTGTTAGCAGCGTGTCACACTGTATACATGTCAGTCTCTAATATCCCGACATCAGATGGTAGTGTGTCAATCTAGAATAATTAATTATTAAGCGGCATAATGTCACTTCATCTCATACTGTTTGATTTATTTCTTGAAGGTTCTTATCTACTATCTAAGATCTGTTTGTCATTATAAAAATCCAGAGGAACAGAACACTCACTAATAGTATTGGTTGAATATTTTCTAATAACGCTATTTCCTTCTACATATCCGAAATCAAACAACAATTTTCGTTTTTCCCCGATGGGTAGTTACCTTCAATAAAGTAAGGTAAAAAAGAAATTACGAGATTTCAACAGGAAGAAGGTGAGGAGAGAGAAGAAGAATCGATAAAAACATCAGAAAAAGCAGAACTGAAGGTGGTAATTGGCTTGGCTGGGAGTTATCGGTGTATATTTTATTTTTAAGAGCCAATTCACCACTAGTTCAGCACTTCCTCAAGGATCAGATAAAACGATCCTCTCATTTTCTCAAACAGCGGGCTCCTTAATCTACATCTATACTAATTTATTCCTCAGCTTGTGGCTCAACAATAAGAGCTAATTCACCACTAGTTCAGCACTTCCTGAAGGATCAGATAAAACGATCCTCTCATTTTCTCAAACAGCGGGCTCCTTAATCTACATCTATACTAATTTATTCCTCAGCTTGAGGCTCAACAATAAGAGCTAATTCACCACTAGTTCAGCACTTCCTGAAGGATCAGATAAAACGATCCTCTCATTTTCTCAAACAGTGGGCTCCTTAATCTACTACATATAAACTAATTTATTCCTCAGCTTGAGGCTCAACAATAAGAGCCAATTCACCACTAGTTCAGCACTTCCTGAAGGATCAGATAAAACGATCCTCTCATTTTCTCAAACAGCGGGCTCTTTAATCTACTACATATAAACTAATTTATTCCTCAGCTTGAGGCTCAACAATAAGAGCCAATTCACCACTAGTTCAGCACTTCCTGAAGGATCAGATAAAACGATCCTCTCATTTTCTCAAACAGCGGGCTCCTTAATCTACTACATATAAACTAATTTATTCCTCAGCTTGAGGCTCAACAATAAGAGCTAATTCTTCAGGAAAAGCGGCATTAAATAACCACATTGCTGTGGCATGTTCTTAGTTTTGGAGCAACTGCAAGTCAAACTTTTGTTTATCATTTATTTGCAAAAGTTTCGCAACTGATGGTGGTCATTGCATAGTAATGTATCATATAGTAACATTACAAGTCGTGTATACATTTTACAAATTTTCTATGTAAATAGATTTTACAAATCATAGTAACATATCAATCAATGCGAAGTGGTTGGGAATCGGCTAGGAGAAAAAAGTCAGATCTTTAAGAACAAATCTATATTGGACGTTTCAGCTGCACTTTGGCAGTCTTCTTCAGCTAAAAAATAAATATACACTGTTTGATTATTCTCACTTGTAATTTTGTATATTTGTCATTTTAGCTGGTATTCCAAGCTCATCTACACACACATCCACACACGCATACATATATATATATATATATATATTAATTTATTTTTTTTAGTTTATTTTAATAGCTTTAGTTTATTTTTTAGGCCTTCCTTTAATGGCCAAGTAAAATTGAATAGTAATAAATTAATTGATATTACGTGTAAAAAAAACTGAATTGAAATCAGATTATTATTATACCATCGAAATAATATGTCTGAAGGCTTCCATCCGACTAAATTTTTCCCTGGAATCAAATATTTGTGTGTAGGTTGCGTTAATGAAGGGGCTACCCTCTGAACTTCCTGTACTACTCACTCTCTCTCTCTCTCTCTCTATATATATATATATATATATATATATATATATATATATATATATATATATACATATATATATATATATATATATATATCAGAAGAAATCAGTCCTATAACAGGCCATGAGGGCCCTATGGGGCAGATACTATAGAGATATCTGATTCATGACCATACGGCACACTAGGGAGATAGTGTGGTCAGTACTATGCTCCGGCCGCCTGACTTTCCCCTTGGCTGCTTCGACTGCTAGAGTCATTAGGTACCCATTATTAAATTAATTAAAGGCTGGGTTGGCCTAGGGACGGTCAGGGAGGCCGAATTCAACCCGAGTGCTTGCTCGGGATTTGAACTCAGGAACTCCAACTTATTAGTCCAGTGCTCTACCACTGAGCTAACCTCGCCCCCATATATATATATATATATATATATATATATATATATATATATATATATATATATAGGTGGCCAACATCGCAAAACCCCCATGGTGAAGCAAGGCATCTTTTTAACGGACTCTGGATTGCGAAAACTCAACCAGCTACAGGCACTCGAACCCACATCCGCCGCATGTGAATGCACTGAACCAGGGGGGGAGCGGGTCCCATTCACATCAAAAACGTTTCCAAAATGTTTAATTATAATCTTGTTTATTTTTAGAAATTTCAATCCACGAAGTATTGTATCTGTCTTAAAAAAAAATCCATTAATCAATTTGATTTTTTAGGAATAAAATATATGTGAAGTAGCTGAGTACAGGTCGTACCGGTAAAGTATTGTTAGCATTTAGGTGAGTCTTGTAGTTTACTTGAATATGCATGAGTCAATATCCTATGTAAAGATCTTTGCCTTATTGGTAGTCTCAGTAAAGCAAGAATATTGTAAACCCATGCTCTTATTCCTGGTTTATTCTCCCGTAGTTTTCAACTTCTTGACCAGTCAATTTTCCATTTAATTACGATAACAGCCCTTGCAACATGCGTCAAGTCGTCGTGTAAGTAGTTTATTGTTAGGAAAGTTTTGTTTACTTGCTAATTGGGCTTCTGCCCGCGTAAATCCGTCCATGCATATTGGTAACATAATGAAAACTGTAGATTTTTCACTAAAACGAAAGAAAACGGTGTAAATTTCACATTTGAAATTGTATATTTATCTTGAGCGAGTGAAATACTATCGATATAGCATATTTTCATGTAAAGGCAAATTTAGTGTAGACCAATGTTGTTGGACAAATCTACGCAATAAGGTGTGGCGACGTGAGCATAAGCTGTGATTGGATATCAAGCAGAGACAACCTCATAGTATTTACCTTGAGAATTGTCACGTATATGTCTATATATAAAGGAGTGGATATAATGTATGTGAATGGGACCCGCTCCCCCCCTGGTTCAGTGCATTCACATGCGGCGGATGTGGGTTCGAGTGCCTGTAGCTGGTTGAGTTTTCGCAATCCAGAGTCCGTTAAAAAGATGCCTTGCTTCACCATGGGGGTTTTGCGATGTTGGCCACCTATATATATATATATATATATATATATATATATATATATATATATATATATATATATATAGGTGGCCAACATCGCAAAACCCCCACTTGACGCATGTTGCAAGGGCTGTTATCGTAATTAAATGGAAAATTGACTGGTCAAGAAGTTGAAAACTACGGGAGAATAAACCAGGAATAAGAGCATGGGTTTACAATATTCTTGCTTTACTGAGACTACCAATAAGGCAAAGATCTTTACATAGGATATTGACTCATGCATATTCAAGTAAACTACAAGACTCACCTAAATGCTAACAATACTTTACCGGTACGACCTGTACTCAGCTACTTCACATATATTTTATTCCTAAAAAATCAAATTGATTAATGGATTTTTTTTAAGACAGATACAATACTTCGTGGATTGAAATTTCTAAAAATAAACAAGATTATAATTAAACATTTTGGAAACGTTTTTTTTTTCTAGTTTGACAAATAAGATTCGAAATTAAATATGACAAGAATTTCAATATTTAAAGAAATGCATAAACGAAAAGGGAGCATTGGAAAATCTCTTTGGGGTTTATTGTTTTTTCACAAGAAATGGAGATTTTTATTCTGCGCGTTAAAAAACAAGCCTGCCGAATTTAAAGCGTACGTTGATTTAAAGAAAACTAAATAAAACAGTTTTTCCTTCTTTTTTACGGATAATTATGATTTTATTGATGGATTTTATTTATTATGCTATCCAAAGAGGGAGGTAAACGGGATGTGCGATGAGGGAGGTAGATAGGCCATCCAAAGAGGTAGGTAAACGGGGTGTGCGATTAGGGAGGTAGATAGACTATTCAAAGAGGGAGGTAAACGGGATGTGCGATGAGGGAGGAGGATAGACTATCCAAAGAGGGAGGTACAAGGGATGTGCGATGAGGGAGGTAGATAGACTATCCAAAGAGGGAGGTACACGGGATGTGCGATGAGGGAGATAGATGATAGATGTGGGAAGGGGGGTAGATGGGATGTGTGGAAGAGAAGGTATTTGGGATGTGCGGAAAGGAGGTTGATGGAATGTGTGAAGAGTGAGGTAGATGGGTTTTGTGGAGAGAGAGATGGGTAGAATCTTGGGGAAAGGGAGATAGGATACGTGAGAAGGAGGAAAATGGGATGTGAGGAGAGGGAGATAGGCGGAATCTCGGACAGGGAGATAGATGGAGTTTGTAGGAAGGTGGATGGGATATGTGGGGAGGGATGTGTGTAATGTTCTGTGTTGGAACAGTGTGTGGAATGTGGGAAAAAGGGGTGGAAATATAGTGAGAAGGATGGAATTTGTGCAGCGGGATTTATTGGATAAGTGAAATAAGACAGCTAATAATTGTATTATGAAGTAGAGCGCATATACAAAAGTAGCTAGGATGAGTATGAAATAAGAAAGAGAAATAAAATAGATTAACTATGAGGAAATAGGAAGTTAAAATGTAGAGAGACATAGATAGAAATTTGTTGAATAAAGCCAATGAGCCCTGCAGAGGTAGATCGGAGGTATGTTTAGGAGAGGAATCCACGATAGAATTTAGCAGGCCCTAGGGAGATATCTTATAGAGAGGGTCATGTCTGATTATAGGAAACCCCTTTACCCAATAGCGCCATTTCAATTTGCCGTCTGAGTAAATTCGATGGGACCCCTCATATCCAACACGAAGAGGAACTTGCAAAAATCTTAAATTAACCAGTTGCTCTAACGGAGATATGCCGTACATAACATTATATTCTTAAGCCGAGATTAGTCTAAGTGCAGGTAATAAAAACATTCTTTGCGCATTGATTTTACTTGGTTTTCTAGGGCGAAACCGGCGTGTCGCACAAAATATTTGACGTTATTAGAAATTAATAAATACAGAAAAGAGTTGTTAACGTTATTTCGAAATGTTACTAGTACACCGTCAAACAAACACAATATACAGGGTGGCCCAGTTAAGCGGGCCACAAGAGAAATAACTACTAAACGGTTTGAGATATCAACAGTTTTCAAAGTTGTAGTTCTCTTCGAGATCTATAAAATGGTGCCCTTGGAAATGATAAAATAACACTTCTAAATGCTCAAATGGACTTTTTAGGGGAGGGTTTCCTCTTTACCCATATTTTGCATTATATTTTCAAAACGTACTAAACAAAACAAGGAAGAACCGTCAAACGGGGTTTAATGCGTCAAGTAGTTCTCGGTAAAAATATGTATTCATCCATAAGGAGTATAATTCAAGTGCCTTTTTTTGGTGAAATTCCAAAAAAAGGCACTTGAATTTATTTAAATAGTATTTTTGTTAAGGGTGGGACAATTCAGCATAGGAGAATGTGTTCAGCACCCAACAAAACGATTCGGTTGAGAACAAATATCCGATTTTTCTAAAAAAAAATCGTTCAAAACGGATCAGTTCTACTTCTCCTTAAAGCCCTGATCATGGCTTAAAATGCAAGCCGAATGGTAAGGAATAAAAAATTATTTTTATTTAAAAATGTAGTTATATTCGATGCTAATGACCTCAGCAATCGATCCAAAAAAAAAAAAAAAAAAAAAAAAAAAAACGAAATGCGTGTGTAAACTCCAACAATCATAACCTTGGGAATGTTTAGTTTATACACTCTGATCGATGTGATATTAATGTTAAATGATGGTTAGAACCAAAAAGTCGGCCCGAGTGTAAAGATTGTATATGTATTTCCATAATATTAGTCTTTATGCCACGTAAGGACGGGAGGAAAAAATTGTGCCAGATGAACGAAGAACATTATTTTTGACATTATTTGGCTACATATATTAGGACAGGGATATTAAGGGGTAATACTACCTTCTGCGATCAAAATTAAAGTCATTTTCTTGAATATATAAATAACATATAATTCAATATGTTTCAATTATTTATATCTAATGTTTTTTATGGGATGTTTAAGTATCCCAAAAAACTAAGTTTCAATTCTTCAAAAAAAAATGGCGGCGGTGTCTGACAAAGGCAAACCCGCTTTCACGGGCGATAGTCTGCAGGCTGCAATTTTTAATCTAGAACAAAAAACTACAATTATTCCGAAAGAAGAAGATAAAATCTAACAAAGTACGTGGGATTTCTAAGAAATATGAATTTTTTTGAAAATGGTGAACAATTATTTATTTTCTACTAGCTGTTACCCGGCGTACAATGCTACACCTACTTTCTGCCTTTGTCTCTCCCCATATTAAAATCTACATGTATACCCAGTTACGTCAAAATCGGTCAAACAGTGTGAATTTGTTTATATCTGTCTAGATGTAGTTCGTGAGACAGCCAACAGAGGCCAGCAGCAGTTCTGAAAAAACCGACAGAAACCAGCACCAGAGCCTGCGAATAGATAGCTCTTAGCAACGAAAGGCCAGCAGTCCTTAGTTAGACTGTGACTGTTGAAATAAAATTGAAATAAACTGCATTATATGATTATATAATTATGTAAAGTCAACAATGAGTTAGAGTTATTTTAATAATCAGGAACATCAACAAATAAATTTGAAACATTATTCAAAATGGCTGTCGATTCAAAATGGCCGTCACAATCTGAATGGCTCAGTGTAGCCAATTTTTCTTGAACAAAACTTTTGACCTTTTGACCAAATTTTGAAATTAGACTATCTTGAGCTAGCCTAGAAGATTCCCCGTGTCAAGACCTACCTGTGTGCCAAGTTTGGTCAAAATCGGTCAAACGGTGTAGATTTGTATAAGGAACAAACATAAAAACATACAAACCGACAAACAGACAGACAGGTGATTTTTATATATATAGATTAAACAATCTGTCGAAAATCGGACATAAAATTGTTATAATTCAATGACCCCCTTTTCCCTTTAGGAAGCAGCTCCGATTCCTGAGAATTTTTACCTTTCCTAGAAAGATAAAATCTTGGAACGTCTGAGAAAAAAACATAATTTATACATTCAGAACTTCATAAGCTGCATAAAAATTAGAGAAAGGTAGAGACATCTGAGGTGGGTCTAAGAGGAAGTGAGGGCTAGAATCTTAAAAGCCTCCAAGAGAGGTTATAAATAGTTAGAGAGTAAAGTGTTGGAGTTGGAGGGAGTAGATGGGAGAGGATTGGCAAGAGTCCAAGAGCTGGGACTTCCAAACCTCTAAAAATTGCTCCTTCAGCCCAAAGCTCTGGGCTACTTCAACCACCTTCTCTATTGGAGTGGAGATTTGTTCAGTCTGCTCCGATATTTACTGCCATAGTATATTGCCACCTTTACTGCTAGGGGAATAGCAACCTGCTCTTACAGTAATAGGCGAATCGGCTATCTGGACTTGAAGCATTTTTTTTTTAGTTTGTTTCTTCCATCCCAGAAAACTCTATACAAAAGGAGTAAACTTTGCGTATGGTGTCCGAAGTGTTAAAAAAAAATGCTGGTAGTTGAAGGCGTTGAGCTAATTATTAAGGCATTTGTAAACAATCCAGCCGAGCAGTGTTCAAAAGTAAGAAAACTAAAGTTTGAAAAAACATTTTTGATGGTCAATATTAAAATTAGGACCTCAGAAAAGATAGAAAACATCAAAATTAGAATATAAAAATAAGGCTAAAAGCTAAGGATTAACGTGAATTGTTGATACAAATACAACTATTAAAACTGGTTCGGTTAGAAATATTTTTCTTTGGCTGTTCCAATCTTTTTAGTTGCACATTTTCATCCTTCTTTTTACTTGTTCAAATCTCAGTTCTAAGTAAATCGTTGATTGAGTAATGTTGGCCAACAGTGCAAAAATGGGGAAGTTCTAGTGTTTTAATTATGTAAGAAATTATCACCATTTTTACAACTTTGGCATTGCTTTAAAAAAACACGTAAAATAACGGGTTTTTTTCTAAGGACTTTTCAAGGAGAAAATTAGTTCATTAATCGATTTGCTGAACCCTTCTTTTGGTTATACAAACGACGGTAACACCGTCCGCAGATTTTTTAGCAATCCAAAGGTTCTTCGTAAAATTTTATATGCCCCTTTCTACGTCTCCAACAAACCCCTTCACAATGACCTTAACATCCCATTTGTTCTCGACCTCGCTAAAACCCGTTTCCAAGTGTCTCTCCATCCTAATCCCGAAGGTCTATCCCCATCTTCCCAATCCCACACGGACAACCCTCCCTGGCGGATAAAGAGGCAGTGGCCCCGAGATAATTTACTTATCTGATCATATAGGGATCATTGTTGTCGGTAGTATGTTTGACTTCTGGTCAGCAATTTTTGGAACCCGATGATTCCAAGATTAAGATATCCAAGATAATATCCAATAAGATAATCTTGGATAATAGATATCCAAGATTAAGTAATTGCGACACAATCTTACATATTTTTTAACTACTAAATTCTTTAAACTCAGATCTACATATGAGAGTACAAAATTAAGAATAATTTTCATTTCAAGAGTGCTAAATATTGATTGAGTTGTAGAAGAAATACAACTGACTGAAAAAATACAACATAAATAAAGAAACAGATAAAGGGAATATAAATAAGGAAAATTGGAGATTATAGACCCCCACTGAGATTCATCATATCAAAGAAGGTCGATATATTTTCAGAGAAATGGGAACGGCCGTGTTGAATTGGTGTAATTTAGAAGGCGGGCGGGTATTATTTATTAGAACCGAATAAAAGCGCGGGGAATAGCGGGAGCACGAAGATCGTATCCCTGATTCAAGCCACGCTACGCGCCATGCGCTCAATGAGACTATGGAACCCTTCGAGAATTCACCTATTTATCCGATAAGGCTAATTCAAATTAAAAAAAAAAAAGTTGCCTTTTATTTATTTAGGCTATCTTTTTTTTTAAACTATAAATTCCCTTTCATTTAAATACACGTCGTTCAGAAAATCCGTTGTGAAGTCAAGGGATGGTTGGGATTTGGCTAGGAGAAAAAAAGTCCGACTCGCAGGAGCTGCACCATCTTAGCCAGGTTCCGTTCTTATCCCTAATGTTGGAAAGGCTGACATAAAAACAGTTTTTTGGTTAGACCTTTCATGAAATAATTTATGATCCCAAATAGGTCACGGTTGCAAGGATGCATACCTCATACCTTACTACCTGGCCTTCTGAAGGTTCGCTGTAGAAACACAATACCTACTGTTTCTTATTTTATTTTACAATAATACTAATTTTACAGATAAATTCAATTTTAAACAAAAAAAATCAATTAAAAAGTGACTTGAACACAGAAAAAAAAAAACGTTTAAAAGAACAAAACAAACGCACTTGAAGCCTTAAGCTCTTATTTCTTCGATTGACATCGCCTAATCGAAAATGGCTTCAGAGTCTTTTTTGTAGAGCATTTAATAAGCTTTCGATTGGTAGCCTTCCGCTTACCAAAATTTACAACCGTTTTCGAGATATAAGGGAAAATATACGAAGTTCCCAAAACTTTTCATGTCTATTAATGAAATATTTTATTCTAATCCTTCCTTAACTCCAAACGTAACCAAAATTTAATGATCTTTGTTTATATGAATTTCAAACATGCAGAAAATTTGTTAACTGAATCCCACGGTTCTAAGTACCCAAACCAAAAAACGTATTTCAACAACTATTTTGCCACTTTTCTCGAAAACGTTTAAAGCTATTGCCTTAAAAATGGTTTCATTCGTTTTCCTTGGCCAAGAAGCCTATAAAACGAGTACTTGCAAGCATATGAAGTAAGTGGATACTGCTGGTTAACGAACTTGACCTTTCAAATTAGACGAAAAATTCATTTACCAAATTTTATCAAAATCGGACCATTTTTGAGGCCGCCAGAGAGCAAACAGACAAATATATATATACAAATTTGAACCACCGTTATTTTCGGTCTCTAGGGGTTCTGGAAAGCAAACATTTCTAGCCGGCACTTCCGGATTGCGTCATGAGGTCAACCTTATAAGTGGGGTTCCTCCCTATGGGGAAGGAGGAACCGCGCTAAAACGTCAGATCTTTAGGCACAAATCTATATTAGACATTTCTGCTGCACTTCGGCAGCCTTCTTCAGCTAAAAAATAAATATACACAATTAAAAGTGAGAATAATCAGACAGTAAAAATTCATTTAAACATCAAGTCGATAAATTTAGAACCAATCTTTTTAGCGCGGTTCCTTCCTCTCTCCATAGGGAGGAACCGCGCTTATAAGGTTGATCTCATGACGCAATCCGGAAGTGCCGACAAAAAATTTACGTTTTAGAACCCCTAGAGAACGAAAATAACGGTGGTTCAAATTTATTTATATATATATATATATATATATATATATATATATATATATATTTGTCTATTCGCGAGCTAGGTCAGCGAATAATGGTCAAATTTTGATGAACTTTGGTACAAAAATCTTTCGTCTTATTTGAAAGATCAAGTTCGTTAACCAACAGAATCCGTCCACCGGAACATGGTTTTTTGAGCGAAATTCACGCGAAAAAAATCGTTACGCTTACACCATATGCTTGTAAGTACTTGTTTTATAGGCTTCTTGGCCTAGTAAAACGAATGAAATCATTTTTAAGGCGATAGCTTTAACTGTTTTTCGAGAAAAGTGGAATAATAGTTCTTGAATCAAGTTTTTTGCTTAGGTTCTTAGAATCATGGGATTCATTCAAAATATTTTTTGCATGTTTGAAATTCATATTTTTTTTTTAAATGCACATTAGGTAAACAAGTAGTTATTATACAAAATGTGGTTGTAGGTAAGAATAACTATTACTAAAGGTTTAAAGTAAAAATAAAATGCAGAGAGACATAAGCCCACAGTAAACAGAGCAACTAGCCGCATGTGCACACAAGTAACATCATTTTCGTTTTATATTATAAGAAAAGCAGCATATTTTTTTCATGTAAAAAATAATTTATAATAATTAATACAGTGGTATGTATTTATGTATAAATTATTTTTCACATAAAAAGAATATATTGTTTTCCGGTAATGATAATTTCAGATTCCTGTTGTGGCGCCTTTAATCTTCCTTCTCTTCCAGATTTTATTGTATTATTACGTTCATTAGTACGTTGTATGGAAAGCAGCCCAATTTAGTTGGGCAACTAAACTTTCTTTTTTTAAATAAAGCTTATCTCTCTCTTTTAAAGTAAGATCAAACACGTCAATAACTGTTTCTCTTCTTTTACTAATTGCACAAGTGATATAATAAGAAACAAGCAAAGATGACCTAGTTCCTCCGTGTTGGATTTTTTTTTTATAGTATCTTTTAATGTTTTCCTGTTAGTAAGCAGTCGTAGATTAAGTGTATGCTACTTTGTACCGTAATGTTTACACAAGTACGAGAGTTAATGCCAGTAAGTTTGTATTTATGTAAATAACTATTTACACAAATAAAAAAACAAAACACATCGCACAAAACGTATCGTGGGAATAAAAACAGAAATTAGTTGTTATAGCCCTCAATAAATCTCACTTTTTGGCTTGACATAGCTTTAGATGTGTAAAAAAGTGATTCGACGAAAAATAATGAAACAGTGAGTCCAGTCTCTGAGCGAGAGATTATTTTTATTCAGTGAAACATGCAAGCATTCGTAGAGAAAAAAATGACAAAATATAAAAGAAAGGAAGAAACAAAAGCCTTCTGTTCCCTTTTTTTCTCTGCTATTTGGTGTAAGTTATCCCCATGTCGTCGAAAGCAACCGTTGTCATGAGGATCATCAATTGTTCCACTTGCTCAGCTCAGCACCACCTCACTCAGTACTGCCTATTTCTTTCTTTATATTTCCCCTTCTACAGATAAAACACCACTCACCTGGGGATAATACTTCTTTTCACGGATCATAATGCTTAACAGTTGAGTTATTCTTGATCTCCATTAAAGCTACAGGAACAAATATATCTAGACCTACTATATTTCAGGTGATTAAAGTTCTGCTAGTTAAACTGATATATTTACAAGTGATGATAGCATGCCGATTTTTAGCTACTAAATATTTTAGCGGTAATAATATTAATTATATCATCATCGACAACGTTGTCGGTAGCATGGTAGACTTCTGGTTGGCTATTTTTGGGATCCGAGGACTAAGAACAATCATGAAACATCCAAAATCAATTAATTTCGTCGCGATCTGAATGACCTAAAGATATATCTCAATAGATGTAAAGCGCAAAAAAGAAGAATATTTCAAGAAAAATATAAAATAGTTTGTCAGAAAATTACTAGCGTTAACTAGGGTTTCAATGCAGCAGACAAATATAATTTAAAACTGTAGTCCAGTTACTGATAATCAAATAGTACCGACATTGCTGTTGGTAGTATGGTTGTCTTCTGGTCGGCTATTTTTGGGAACCGAGGACCAAGGTCAATCATCAAACGTCCAAAATCAAGTAATTGCGACAAGATCTGAATGACCGAATGTATATTAAACATTTTACCGAAATTACCGATTTGTCCATACTATGTTTAATACCTACAAATATGAATGAGGTATCTCAATAGATGTAGAGAGCAAAAAACAACAATTATCCAAGAAAAAAAAAAGAAAGTTTTTTAAAACATTACCATGGTTTACAAATGTATTAAAAACTGTTACTGATAATTAAATACTACCGACATTGTTGTCGGTAGCATGGTTGACTTCTGGTTGGCTATTTTTGGAAACCGACGATTTCGTAATAGATATCCAAGATCAAGTAATAGCGGCACAATCGTACATATGTTTTAACTACATAATTCTTTACACTGAGCTTAATATATGAGAGTAGAAAATTAAGAAGAACTTTAATTTTGCGACTGCTAAACATTGATTTAATCATAGAAAAGTGCTCTGTAATTATCTGCATTCCTTTTTTCACACTGACAGAAAAAATACAATATAAATAAAGAAACAGATAGAGGAAATATAAATAACGAAAATTGGAGATTATAGCCCCCCACTGAGATTCATCATATCAAAGAAGGTCAATATATTTTCAGAGAAATGGGAACGGAAAATCTTTCTCTTCAAAAAACAACAATATTTCAAGAAAAATAAAAGATAGTTTGTCAGAACATTACTAGAGTTAACTAGGATGAAGTAGACAAATTTAATTTAGTTACTGATAATGAAATACTACCGACATTGTCGTCGGTAGCTTGAAAGACTTCTGGTTGATCCAGCATAATACGGCGGGCTTTGAGATCTTCAGCGGAATAATAATGTGGCCAAAATATATCATCAAGCACTCGCAGGAGAAATTTCCATAAGGTGAGATCACTTATTACCCTTAAGTCCCAAAAACGTTTAGGAGAATGGTACAATTTAAATGTATTGGGACGACGCAATGTTAACGGCCCATGCTGCCATCACAATAAACCGGATATTCCTAACATTAAAATGGGAACAAGACAGCCGATATATATTGATATCACAGTCCCCAATGATGAGAATATCTGGAAATCGCATGCAGAGAAACTGAAAAAATACCAGGACTTGGTCATAGAGCTAAATGGCGTGTATAATTTGGATTCCGCAAGAGTAAGAGCCTTCATCATCTCGACCAACTGACTCAATCCATAGACTGCTTGAAACTGTCGGAGAAAATTATGAAAAACGCTGAACAATCGGTACTGTTTGATACTTCCAGAATTAGGAAATTTCTAAACAAACACTCGTAAAGCAATAAAACAAAACGATTCCTTCGATTGGCTATAGACCCGAAAAAATGTATCCCAGAAAACTAAGGAGAAACCCCCCCCCCCATAATAATAATAATAATAATAATAATAATAATATCGCAGAAACTGGGAAAATAACAAGACTTGTTAATTTCCTTAATTTTTTTTTTTTTTTTTTTTTTTTTTTTTTTGCGGCGCATCTACTTCTAGGTCATTAGCGCCGACATCCAGGGTGCAGCGAGGAATTTTCCCAGCGAGCCTTGAGATGAGAAAATTCCTGCCGGAGGTGGGAATCGAACCCACCATCTCCCGCTTATGAATCCAGCGTGCTAGCCACTAGACTACGGGAGACCCCTAATTTCCTTAATATCTCGAAAACGGTTGAGAAATCGTGGTAGGTGGAAAGTGACCTTGCAAAAGCTTACAAAACTTTAACGGTTCTTTTTGTCTGTTTTTATTTCTTGTTATTTTTGTAATTCCCTATAGTAGGAAAATGTATTCGTCAATGAAACAGGAGAAGTAAAACAATTTTTCCTTGTTAGAAATAGAGCTTTCTGACAGATATTCGAAGATTCCATGTGTACTGCTATTGGTTTCGTTCTTTAAAACGGTTATTTTTTCTCTATTTACCTCACTTTTTACATTGTTATATTTTTTTTAAATTGCATTGAACAGTGAAATGAGAATTCTAGTTTTATGTGACTTAGAGAGCATTCCTTAAGAATAAGGGAGAAGGCCGATAAAGTAATCACTGCTTCTCCGTTAACTTGGATACTGTCAGTTTTCTGTGTCTTGTGACACCTAAAATATTTCTATTTTATAGTGACCCAACCTTCTTTAATCCAATATTTTTCAGGCGGAAGAGTTTTTACGTGGCCATTTTACGGGAAGGTTCGCCTTAATACAATTAGGCTGTATTTTTAGTTTAGTGAGTTTATAGCTCCTTAAATACAATGAATTTAAACGACTTTGTTAATTATCTTTTATTGATCTTCCACCTAGAAACTATTGGACTAGAATATATCTTTTATTCAAGATACATTTTTGCTAAGATGACGTAGTCCGGCGCACAGTGGTCAAAAATAGTCAAAAAGCGCTCAAAAATTGATTTTATGAAGTATTTTCTCCGAACCCATTTGCCTTAAATATATGTTAAATACCTCGTGAGAGTGCCATTTCTTGAGTTTACTACTGTCATTTCTTAAGTACTAGAAACGAAGAAAATTTCCCAAATCCTCATGTACCATAATCGTTCCTTTAACTTTACTTCTTTAGACTGATAAGGTTGACATGGCATGACAAGGGCATGTTTTTCTTGTTTTAATGGGATGTTCGAAGGGCAAAACAAATATTTTTGTATTTTTCGAATCGCCTTCATGGACGGGAATACTGAAAAAGTAAAAAAATTACACGTATCAAATTTCGTTTTGTCATATAGCTTTTGCGTCTCTCTAATTTCGGGCTTAAATATTCCTTGGGCATGTATAGAAAGGGCCCAGACTGCAATTAGCTGCATAAGTCTGCTTACTTCGGTGGTAAAGACAGACGCGCGTTATCTCTATGTAAACATTGGAATCAAATCGGAGATGGATTTTTGCAGTACTCAAGTCAGTGTTGACTGCAAAAAATGTCTGAAGTGATCCGCGTGAAAAATCGTGTCCTAGTTGAAATATTGTAATTTCAGGTTTCTAAATCAACAATATCAAATGTTATTGAGTTTTGAGCGCTTTTGGGCGGTGTTTGACCACTGTGCGGTGTGTCGGACTTTTTGTATATTTCTTTGCTACTGTTATACAAGAGCGGGAGAAGGATCCATTTCCTCCAAGCTCAAGTCAGTGTTTGATCTTAAATATCCTTGATCTTATGGGCTAGTATGGCATTGGATTATCATTATTATTATTGGGAAGCCGTGTTAAAGCCAGCGTATTAAAGAGGGTGATAAAATCCGTCGAATGGATGTGAAGGCGAGAATAAGAAATCGGATCCGCCTGATAATCTGCTTCTTGAAACCCGTCAAGAGTAGTTAGGCTTTTCCCAGCCTCAATTCCCGGCATGAGAGGAGGAAAAAGTAACCAAAAGGCGGCCAACCCATTTTCCTCCAACAAACGTTATAAAAAAAAAAATGTAATTCGATCCGTGTAAGCCCCAAAACTGTTAGAGAGACCGGTGGAGAGAGCCGTTGAGAGAGAGAGTGAGAGAGGAGCCCGTGCTAAAGGTTTTACCCCAGAGATGAAATAAAGTCAGCCCTGTCCCATGTAATCGGCGAGATGGATCGGCGTTAGATGAAATATAACATCAGGGAGCCTTCATCCACGCTCTACCACTCTTATACTCTTTCTCTTCCCCAACTTTCAATATATCCTTCTTCATTAGCGCTGAGAGCCGTTCACGGCACCCTCCTTCTGCCTCTCTCCTTCGCATCTCCGTCGTCCTCTACACTCCATTTCCACAACTGTTTACACGATTTTCTTTATCGCTTGTCAATATTTTTTATACGTCCTTTCTGTCGACTTTAGCTACATTTTTTGGAGACATTTTACCTCCCTCCCCTAGGGGAGGAATTTCTCTGATAATATTATTCCGGGGGTACTCGCGGGGTTTAGGCGTTTCCGCCATTCCAGATCACTCAAGGATTTTATTAACTCCTGGTGTCTATAAAACCTGAGTCCCGGTGGCCGTGAGTGTTAAGGCGTGACCACTTAACACTCCGTGACAAGGTCGTAGGTTAGATTCCCACTATGGTGTGGTGGCATTTCATTCAAAAAAAGATAATTCATCATCCCTATCCTGGCTAGAAAAGGGTGGTAACCTAAAATTCCTATTTAATAATAATGGGTGTTAAAATTTTAAAAAATAATAAATTGTCTAGACTCTAGATGCTCACTGTATTTTTATTTTTTTATTTATTGCATACAAGGTTTCCACATTGCAAGGTGACGGCCTTATGTAATGTTTTTAGTCCTAGGTGAGTATTATATTCATAAGCATAAGCAGACACAAACTTATAAACATATTTTCTATTTACAAAAGTCACAGATTATAATAATAATACTGTGATAAATAATAAAATTTAACTAAAATTAAGTACATTTTCTATGCATTACATTTATGGAATATTTATACGCACTTACTAAATATATAATACAATTTCATAACTAAGATATAAGTATTGAAATCATTTTTACTTAGGGAAAACAGTTCAAGAAGAACGGATTGCTTGATATTAAATGTTGGTTTTTGTTGATTTTTTGATTTACGCAGGCCTCAATTATTGTTATTTAAGTTGCTCCAAAAATATTCCTGCAAAAATTAGCTTGCCCCCTCAAGAATTCAAAACACATGCACCTTGGACTATTGTAAAGGTTCTTCTTCTTCATCCAACGCCCGACCTTGGCTGCTATTCGACGCCGCACACTGGGCAAAACACCTACTTTAGGGCGACAAAAGTCGAAAATGTGATGTCATCGTAAAAAATCATTTTACGTGTCAACACGTGCTAGAGTCTTCTATTCATTGAAAACCGAACGAGTTTTTTTATCTAGTTTAATCCAGACCTGTCTAAGACAATAAGGAAGGCAACCATTGCTAGTCTCTTCCACTTCCACTGTCTAGTCTTGTTCCAACTACGGTCTTAGTTAGGTGTGTTTTAAAAATTGTGTGCAAATTTCATAAATTCTTTTCAAAATGGATTTATTACCTAGTGGTATGTTCTTTATAAATATATAATATATTTGTCATAACACAAAGGCATATCAAAGAAAAAAAATTATTAATGAAATGATTACTAAATTTTACATATTTTGTTAATTACTTATGTTTGAGTAAGGTTTCAAAAAAAGTTCCACAAAGTTCCAGTTCCAAATATTTTTTTTCAAAAATCCTTAAGCTTCTACTTTACTGTCTTGATACTTTTAGCTCCCCCTTCTTCCCCCTTTTGATGTAAATTTAAATTTTGTTTAGGTAGTCAGATAGCTGCTGAAGAACCCGTTTTGTATATAACAAGAAAAGAACTGTTTTTTGTGATGAAAATTGAAAGTTTATTCAAAGTTTCAGCTCTCACGTGCAATCAAAAATTGTGTACTTATATTGTGAATAAATATAAAATATTTAACTCACAAATATACGAAGAACAAATAAAATATATAATGAAAGTCTTTGTAACTAAGATAACGGCCAAATGGAAAGATTGTAATTATATGGAAGAAAGATTCTTAAAAAAACATGCAAAATGGTTACAAAAAGAAATTCAGTTGCCGAAGATCATGAATTTTCTATAAGTTTTCTATAATTCTGCGTTTTATTTTATTATTAACCCATTCTAAACACTCTTAATAGTTGAAAACAATGTAAAAAATAATGTATTCAGGCTTATTAAACATTTATTATAATCATTTAAAAACAAAAAACATTAAAATAAAAACACAAAATACTTTTGTCGCGCTAAATGGCTCAATTTACCGTGTGTGCGCCGTTTACAGTAAAGCTGCGCGTGTCCTTCTATGGTGCCATCTCCAGTGACCGCCTGCACAGCTGTGCAATGTGATAGGTGATCCGCAGTCCCGTCCTCATGGGAGCACAGTAGACAATAGACTCATGTAAATATGGCAACCATATCTACAATAGTCATATCTCTTACTCAACCCTACATCCCAAAGGACTTCATCTATAGATAAGTAGCTCTAAACAACAAGTCCTATAAACAAGGACACGGAATATCTCGGAATTAGCAAGCTTAAGGAATGATTGCCAACCTAAAATGTAGGAAAGACCAACATCCTGGAAGGTTTTATTATCATTCTAATAAAAGTTACTATCATTCTTATTGTTATTATCTCTAAATCCCATTTTTGGTTAATTGTAATTAATTCACCTCCAAAGGACGAAAAAACGTATTTAGCAGTTTCAGAAGATGAGTCTTTACACTTTATTCTTGTTTATTTTAAATTTAAATTCTATTCAAATGAATTTATACCTTAAACAAATCCTGAGAAATAATTTGGCGTTATTTTGGAATTGGAATGATGGAGTTAGTTATTTCCGATTACTACTGGGTAGAGGTGCTAATGACCTCAGCAGTAGATGCACCAAAAGAAAAGGAAAAAAAAAAACTACTGGGTAGACTGTCTGTATTTAAAGTACTAGGTCAATTTTATTCTTCTTTAGGTATTTATTTATTTTAAGCACTTCGAATCTATGGTGATGCGCCCTAATACAGATCATAAAATAGATACTCCATTTGCATACATATATTTTCATTTATAATACTAACATTGTTTCAATTTACTTTTAAACTTAAATAAAACACACACACATGAGTCAATCCATATCAAGTGGCCCAAAGGTGCTTTCTTGACCAGTTTAGACCATTAAATATAGAAACGGTAGTTCAAAAACAATTTTTAAATTATTCTTAGAGTCAACCGTCTGAGAGTGTCAGCCATCTTTGTTTCACCGCGTATTCTGATTTATTAGTTTTTGAGCTCTTATGGAAAACTCATTTTCCCAAGACTTGTAAGTCATAGACAAATAATTCAGACACCATTGTTTTCCTTACCTTCTGCGCTATTTATTATGTCATCTTCACTATTTGAATATTTTCAAACCCAATGCCTTAAAACGGCCATTGAAAGCAATAAAACATACATGATAGAGCAGACTGGAAGAAAAACAATGATGTCTGAACTATGACTTACCAGTCCTGAGAAAATTAGTTTTCCCTAAGAGCCCAAAAATCAGCATGCGCGGTGAAACAAAGATTGCCGCCATTTTCAAACGGTTACTCTAAAAAAAGTTTAAAAATTGTTTTGAAGTACATATTTAATTTGTAATTGATGGTAAAAATGTCAATTATTTTAAAGTGATCAAGCAACCCGATTATTTTTTACTGGATCATTTCAAACACATAGAAAACACACTTTGTTTATAGATTAATCAAAATAAATTATGTTAGTCTAATATCTGGTTCTGTGTTTATTGTGGTTATTAAAGACATAATAATTATCGATTATGTTTATGGCATAAATATGCTTTAGCGATGACTAAACTGAAAAAAAAACGTTACAAAAAAGTGTCCGCTGGCGTTCGCGCATGCGCGGTGGCCATGTACGAAAACGAAGACTGTATGTTATACAGTACATTACATAGGTTTGTTTGGTGGACCCAAAGCATATTTATGTGTAGAAGGCTCTAAAAAAATTTTTTTTAATAATTATTAAGAAAATTATTAGCGTAATTTATCTATTCGAGTATAAATGTTAGTTGGAATGTGAATAACCAGACATTGCAATAATATGATAATATTCAACATGTAATGCAACTGTTCCATGAAGGTTGGATGAAATGTAAAACACCAGTGAACCGAGAAAAGCCATCAACTTTCCAATTTGGAGTGATAAGGATTGGATAAGGGGTTAGTGGATGTAGAGAAGAAAATCGTTTTTCCATTACCCTTTGGGGAAGAGCACTATATCCCGTTAAGCCCAATGTAAAATATTTGAGTTCAGCCCAATAATGGCTATCGATGGGGTAAAGTAACAATTTTAGCCTTTTGACGCTCGTCTTCAATCTTCAATCTTACGACAGGAAAAGAATCGGAAGGCACTCAACTTCACGAATGACGAAGGCAAATACCAGAATAGAATGAATTGATGAATAAATATGTTTAGTTTAAAAATAATATACTAACAGAATATCAGAATTATGAAAGGAAAACAAAACACAGCAAACTGTAATAAAAACATAATTGTAAATCCTGTTCTGTAGCTGATTAATTGACATCTTTAGGCAAAGGTCAAGTATGATCGTCATGTTTAAGTCTACCCAATGTTTTACATCATTCGGTCTTGAACACATAACATTATATGTATAAACTCTTTTCAGTTTATTTTTATTAATTAAGTCTGTCTGTGTATATGTAATCTGTCTGTACGGTTTCGTTTTCGTTAGTGTGTCAGCAGTTAAATTCGCCCGTATGTGCATTTGGTTGCGTCTTGTAATGTATTTAATTTCGTCTCGTTGGTTGAGTTTATTCTGCTCGTAAGTCTGTTTGGTTGCGTCTCGTGCGCCTTCTACCAATTTTCCGTCGTCAGTAAAGTTACTATTCTGGCACCGCTTATGTTTTCTTAGACAGATAATATAATAATACCAAAGTAATGATCTATTTTATAATATTTATACATTAAATTATCATAACATTGATTCTTTTTGATCAAGAGTAAAGTTTAAGCTATATTCGTTAAAAAAAAAATTAACAAGTAGTTCTTCCTCCTTCAGTTAATAGTATTTTATGTGAATAAAAATATTATAACGTTTAATTAAGTTTAAAAAAATTCTGAAAACTTTAATTTACACTTAATCCCTGTAACAATATATGAAAGAATTTTTAAAAAAAACTACGCAATATAGGAATCGGAATATTGTTTTCTAGTCATGCCCTACTTTCTTTTCTTTTTTATTGTTGTCTACCATCTCCTTCATTTCCTTCAAAAACTTGTTGCCATCCTGTCCTAAGACTTTTGATAATTTAACCATGCCGGGTTGGCTTCTAAACTTTTACCCATCGTCTGTCAAGGTGAATATCAGAAAGGAATAACAGTGTGGAGTCACTGATCCAAGTGAGATAACATAAGTTAATGAATTATACTAGTTTATATACAACACGATTAATATTTGAATTTACGATTCAATTTATTGTTTTTTAATGTAGATTGTAAATTTCTTAAATAAATTAGGATTAGAAAACAATAACTTATCTGCATTAAAGGAACATAAATACACAGGACAGTATACGAAGTCAGTGAAAATTTTCAAACCTTTAATGAGAGAAAAATTGAATAGAGTTTCGACAAGCGGGTTTCACTTCCTCCAAAAGATAAAGAGGTAGTGGTCATGTTTTAAATAAAAATTCTTAACCATTCACCCTGAAGACATACTGATATAGAGGGACTCAAATTCTATAGATAATTCTAAGTAATATATATTTACATGTGTAAAACACCACCTTATATTAATAGAAAAAAAAACTATTTATTAATTGGAATGGAAATACCCTGTAATTTGCAAGTAATATGAAATTTTGCTGAATTTATACCAAGGCGTATGACTTAGAGAATATAAATCTCTATATTTTATACTTTTTAGACGCCAGTTGTAATTCCATATAATGACTTGAAATTGGCCGAAGGTAAGATTTAATATTTATCTATTGTTTTAAGTACAATTATTAATTAATTAAGTTCACTAATGCAATGTTTTTACAATGTTAGTCCACTTTCAGCAAAATTGAATGATGGTCTGTAATATAAATAATACAAAACTAGCTGTTCCCAAGCGTGCCATGCTACACCTACTTTCAGCCTATGACACTGCCCTTATGAAGATCTACCTGTGTACCAAGTTACGTAAATTAGTATAAGGAACAAACATACAGACAGACAGCTGGTAGATGTTTTTGGCCTAGCCTATGACACTCCCCGTATCAAAACCTACCTGTGCTCCTAGTTAAGCACTTTCTGCTTGTAGACCAGTTTAGTAGTTCCAATAGATTCTCCTCAGACACCACCAGGAAGCCTATGAAAGCATAGACCTGGAAAATATGTGCCTGCTGCCTGGTGTTCAAGTGCCTAGGTTATTTGCTCTAGTCAGGAAGTCTGGGAACATCTAACCAGGCTCTTCTAAGGGTCTAGAGAGCTTCGAAAGATATCATTAATTCAAGTGCTCGATGAACTTCATAGCGATACCTGCTTTCCAAGTGCCCTTCGAGTCGCTATCGTTTTAGCTTTAAGGTTCCTTGTTTAGAAAGGCACTTATCGGCCTTATTTAATAATTGCGCCATAGCGAGCTTGACAGTCAGGCGAGTTAAACCAAAATCAACCTTCCAGCAACTTGTAGGCCGTAAATTAGATAGCTACTTACCCGCGGCCAACTTAGGTTCCATTACTTGAGGTACTGGAAATTTCTCTTATCAGATGCCGCTGCACCCCATGCAAACGGAGCCAAACTATTTTATATTCCTCACTCACTTGTATGTTACATAAATTCAATACTTATATATTAATGACCTTGTGGGTCTCCCGTGGTCTAGTGGCAAGCGCCTTAGATTCATATAGATGGTAGGTTCGATCCCCACTGGCGGCAGGAATTTTCCCATCTCAGGGCTCGTTGAGAAAATTCCTGGCTGCGCTCTGGGTGTCGGCGCTAATGTCCCAGATTTGTCGATGCGCCGTTAAAAAATAAAAATAAAAAAATTAATGACCTTCTGAAGTTCTTAAAAGAATTTGATGTGATTCTGTTTGCGGATGACATAACTGCTAAACTGAATATGTGGTTGGTGAGCAACAAATTGAAATTGCTCTTTTATGGGTTCCTTCACATATGGGTATTGAACTCAATGAGAGAGCCGACGAGGAAGCTAACGTTGCTAGAACATCACAAGTTACTAACATAAAAATAGAAAAAGCATGCGGACTGGATTTGAAAAAAATTATAAAAAAACAAATAATGAAATTGTGGGAAAAAGAATGGTTGAAAACAGAAACCAAACTAAAAAACATAAAAGAAAACGTAAATGTTTGGAAAACCTCTGAAAGATTCAACAGAAGGGAGGAAGTGGTATTGGCAAGAATAAGAATCGGCCATACCAAAATAACACACACCTACCATCTAAAAGGACTTTGCCCTCCCACCTGTAAATTCTGCCATGATGAATTAACGGTTGAACATTTCCACAATGCACGGAACACAACCATATAAGAAAAGAAAATAACATGTCAGGCAGTATGGCGGAAATCCTAATGGATGAATAAAAGGCTGTACAAAAAGTACTAAAATTTATTAAAGAGATCGGCCTATATCAAGAACTATAATACTATAGAACTGCCAATGACTCACGTGGGTAGAGACTTTATAAACAAAATAAAATGTTACAAAAAGAAATCTCACAATATATAAAAACATGGGGCATATGCCACAAGGCAACGTAATCTAATAGCTCTAGGCAAACACAGTACATTTTTTAAAAACCAATTACCTAAGGAATTGAAGGAGAAGGAGAATAAGAAGTTGTTTTCTAAGAAATGTAATAATTACTTGGCAAAGCATGCATTTTATAAAGTTAAAGAATTTTTTCCCACCAAATAACTCCTGGCACATTCATTGCACTAATTACCGCCAACATTTTTTTTATTTGTTTTATTTAATTTATTGTATGGCAATGCATATTGTAAAATTGTTTCATTGAGATATTTTATTTATTGTTAAAATCTTAAATGTCTTGACGTTCCTATATCCACTCGTCGGTGGATTAATGGAAATAATTATTATTTATCTCAGTTGACCCAGCGCTTTGGACGTTTGAATTGTCAAAACAAAAGAATATTTTGACTATTAGGTTCATATGAAAACTTAGTTTGCGTTGAAGGATCCGCGAAAGAAGATAGAACAGTGTAAAAAAGCGGTAACTACCCTCTCCCCTTTGGCGATCAGGCCTCGAACCCCATGAATAATTGTCCAGTAGGGATGCGACACCTGGGAACGCATGAATCATGGATCAGAAGGAAGGCCTCGAGTCCGTCAATAGCCAAATCCCCAAGTCGTTCTCGAGCTAAGAAAAACTCGAAGAAAACATTAATCTTCTTTATACATTTAAACAGCACACTTCAAATAAAAACTATTGATATCAATATTCATAAACTTCGTCAAGTATATTGAAAAAAATATATTGACAAGAATGACAAAACAACCGCTTTAGTAGACCATGCAAAAAACAATGACAAAAATATAATTTCGAGAAATCTAAAATATTGGCCCTAGAAAAGAGCCCCATAAAAATATACGTATAATTAAAAAAAAGTCCAACTCGCAGGAGTTGCGTCATCTTAGCGCGGGTCCGTTCTTATCCCTCGTCTCATTTGGAAAGATTAAAATAGAAATATTTATTATTTTGGTTCGACCATTCTTGAAATGGCTTTATGGCTTTACCTTGCCGGTTCCGCCAGCCCCCAGAATCGACTTCGAATTAACTGTGCTGAGAATTATTAGCTCTTCGACAATACACACGTCATCTAGAACAAAATGTAGTCCCATTAATGAGAAATACTCAAAACATTTACATTATTCTCTGAATTTTATAAAGGGAGAATTTTATGAAACAAGATTGGGAGAATTTTAATTTAGAACCTTACGTAATTCGTAATGTGGAACGGTTTTTATCAATTTACTCTTTTTTTTAGGTTTGTTGCACAATGATAGTTAAGTGTAATTGTTGTATCCATACTATCATAATAAACTAAATTAAAAACTAATTGATTGCACTGCACAAATACACTCGGTAACTATATCGAAATTAGACTGAGCAGTTTCTCGCATATTTCCCCCAACTTCGAGGGCCCCTAACTTTCTAGTCTAGGAATTCGCCTTATCTAAAGTATCTGTAGTAATATAATCGACTTAGTTTCATGACCTGTTCACTTCAGTTTTGTCCATCTAGTTATGGAAATCGGTCAACTGTGCAGCGGCTGCACAGAATCATTGCTACTTACGCGCTTGCATCAATCCCTTCTCATAATGTACAGTGCTCTCCTACATGTGTATAGTGGTGAAGGAGAAAGAGGTTCTGAAACAGCAATAGGGCCAGACAAAGGAAGCCCCGTGTCCTAATTCCGATCACATGCATCAATCCCTTCTCATAATGTACAGTGCTATCCTACATGTGTATAGTCGTGAAGGAGAAAGAGGTTCTGAAACAGCATTAGGACCAGACAACAGAGCCCCCGTGTCCTAATTCCGCTCACTTGAATCAATCCCTTCCCATAATGTACAGTGCTCTCATACATGTGTATAGTGGTGAATGAGAAAGAGGTTTTGAAACAGCATAAGGACCTGATAAAGGAAGCCCCGTGTCCTAATTCCGCTCACTTGCATCAATCCCTTCTCATAATGTACAGTGCTCCCCTACATGTGTATAGTGGTGAAGGAGAAAGAGGTTCTGAAACAGCATTAGGGCCAGACAATGGAGGCCCCGTGTCCTAATTCCGCTCACTTGTGAGATGAAAGTTGAGTTTGAAGGTTTGCCCTCAAGCGTCCCACGGCAACAACAAGCTTCGAATCAATGGCCGAGTAGTGGCTTAAAGTTATTCACTATGAACGTTATTTCTGACAAATAGTAACGATCGTTACATTCATAGGAATATTGACAGCTTTACAGAACTATAAGCAAATATACCGGGTGTTAACTAAACTATTATCGTAAAAATGGCGATGTATACTTATTGCAACTTTTAGTTTAATTTCGTAGAGGATCATTATCTTTTACTATTGTTTAATGAAAAAACACTCAGAAGTTTTCATTGTCGAATATCGTAGAGGATCATTATCTTTTACTATTGTTTAATGAAAAAACACTCAGAAGTTTTCATTGTCGAATATCGTAGAGGATCATTATCTTTTACTATTGTTTAATGAAAAAACACTCAGAAGTTTTCATTGTCGAATATCGTAGAACTTAATTTCCTTTAGAACGAGAGACGATTATAGATCGAGATAGAACTACCACAACAGTTTATGAATCTATATATATATATATATATATATATATATATATATATATATATATATATCTTCTTTAATTTTTGTTTATGGGAACTGTTTTGTCCGCCTTTAAAAAACTGTGTCGCAAACAGAAAAGAAAAATTCAGACTAAGAGCCACATACAGAAGTAAGACAATATCCAATACTTGGGTATAATGAGTTTTTAAGTTAATTTATAGTTCCTTTACAGCAGATAGGTTAATCTTAGATATGGGCGATCTGAATCTATCTTTTTAACACGATATATCGATTTTTGAATCGATCTCCAAGGGCCGATCTTTTTAAAGTATCGATCTATCTAGAATATCGTAAAATAAAATCGTTTTTTTATTTCAAATATTCAAATACTTAATCTCACCTCAATCTCATTTATATTTCTGAACAGAAGAGCAATGTTACAGTGTCCTATGACAAGTAACAGACATGTAATACAACAAAAACATTATACAAAGACTCAATACCTTCCGTTTTTCCAACTAGAAGGTATTATTATAAAAAAAAGTCCAATTCGCAGGAACTGCGTCATCTTAGCGCGGTTCCGTTCTTATCTCTAGTGTTTATGAAGGCATAGAATAGAAACAGTTATTACTTTGTTTAGATCAATAGCGAAACACCTATCCAAATGAAATCTCAAACAAACCAGTCTTTAAAGGTCTTGATTTACAATCTTACCTGTATGGGTCAGCTATCCCATAAGTCGGGCAGAAAGGCCTCCGCACGGAGGCTTTTGGAAAGCCTTGGGATCTCTCTCTTTGAACGCTACATTTTTAACAATAAATTGATCTTCTTATTTTACTTAATCTGTTTTATTGTCAAATACATTATACGACTATAAGCAATTTAAAAATAACAAGGAATAAAAAAGTCAAAAAGAACCGCTCGAATAAACGAAATCAATTACTTTAAAGTTTTAAGCACTTATTGCTCCGATTGGCATCGCCTAATTAAAACTTTCTTTAGAACCTTTTTTGTAGAGCATTTAGTAAGCTTTCGAATGGTAACCTTCTGCTTACAAGATTGTCAACGGTTTTCGAGATACTAACGAAAGTATACAAAGTTACCAAAACTTTTCTTGTCTGTTAATAAAATATTTTATTCTAACCCTTTCTTTACTCCAAACATAACCAAAATTTCAACATATTAGTGTTGATGAAATTCGAACATGCAGAAAATGTTTCAACTGAATCCCATAATTCTAAGTACCAAAATCAAAGACAAACAACCCTCCCTAGGAAGGACGCTAGGCAGTTGAAAAGCTATATCTTGGAAATCCATATTTCTAAGATTAAATTGTTTTTCTTATTTTTCTTAACCTGATTTATTATCAAATACATTAACCAACTATAAGCAGTTAAAAAATAACAATGTATAAAAACAGACAAAAAGAACAGTTCGAATAAGCGAAATCAATTACTTTAAAGTTTTAAGCACTTATTTCTCGGATTGACATCGCCTAATCAAAACTTTCATCAGAACCTTTTTTGTAGAGCATACAGTAAGCTTTCTAATGGTATTCTTCCGCTTACCATGATTTTCAACCTTTTTCGAGATATTAAGGAAAGTATACAAAGTTACCAAAACTTTTAATGTCTGTTAATAAAATATTTTATTCTAACCCTTCCTTAACTCCAAACGTAACACAAATTTCAACATATTAGTTTTAATGAAAGTAGAACATGCAGAAAATGTTTCAACTGAATCCCATGATTCTAAGTACCCAAACCAAAAACGGTATTCAAAAACTATTTTTCCAATTTTCTCGAAAACGGTTAAAGCTATCGCCTTGAAAATGGTTTCATTCGTTTTCCTAGCCCAAGAAGCCTATAAAACGAATACTTACAAGCTTATGAAGTCAAAAACGTAAGCGTTACGATTTTTTTTGCGCGAATTTCGCCCCAAATGCCATCTTCCAGTGGGCGGATTCTGCTGGTTAACGAACTTGACCTTTCAAATTGGACGACGGATTTTTTTACAAAATTTCATCACAATCGGACCATTAGGGAAGCCAGAAATGAGCGAACAGACAAATATATATATATATATATATAAATATATACATATATATATATATATATATAAATATATACATATATATATATATATATATATATATATATATATATACAAATTTGAACCACCGTTATTTTCGGTTTCTAGGGGTTCTGAAACGCGAAATTTTCTAGTCGGCACTTCCGGATTGTTTCATTGTATCAACCTTATAAGCGCGGTTCCTCCCTATGGGGGAGGGAGGAACCGCGCTAAAATAAGGTTTCAAACTGTGCTCTCAATTTGTACAACCACTTTTCCCTATTATTATTATTTTATTCTATTAATTTTCTCATTTGCTAAACACATATATGTGTTATACATACATATATATTTCAATATGATGTAACCGTAGTAGTTTCATTATATATTATTTTTAATGAATAATACGGTTACTTAATCGATTCAAAAGATCGATTCATATTCGAGAAACGTCCATCCTTAGTTAATCTCCACATAAAGCAAGGTTTATTATGGTCATAATCAGAACATTATCAGAACATAATCAGCGAAGCTACATTATGGTCTCCTTCCATATGAATTGTTGCTAATAAAACGTCTGAATCAATTATAATTAATTCAGACATTTTATTAACAAATTTGACAAATAATAAACATATTTATTACTTAGGGGGAAAAGAGGTTGTTTAATTATTAAGAGTATATTTCTTCTGGGGACTCCTTTTAAACATATGGCATTTCGATTATAATCGATAATTATCGATCAGCTGACTATATTCCACCATATTGAATTCTTTCAGACCATGACCAGTCTGTACATGGCGCTGCTAATGGAACGTCCTTTTCCTCATTTTGAGGCTGTAGTATTTTGTATTTGTAACCTGTTCCCCTGAAGTAATAAAGTTATTCGAATTATTTGGTGATTTTCTTTATTTTTTGACTTTCCGCCTATTTTTTATTTATTTATTTTTTACGGCGCATCGACAAATCTTGGCCATTAGCGCCGACATCCAGGGTGCAGCCAGGAATTTTCACAGCGAGCCCTGAGATGAGAAAATTCCTGTCGCCGGTGAGGATCGAACCCACCATCTACCGCTTATGAATCTAGCGCACTAGCCACTAGACCACGGGAGCCCCCTATATATTAAATAATGTCGATATTTTCATTTCATGTTTTTTTCCACCCTCGAAGCTCTAAAAAATAAAGAACAATTCAGAATAAAGACCAATGAAAAGTTAACAAATTTCTAATACTCAATTACTTTGATTAAAGACCCTCAAGAGTAAACAGTTTTAAAGTTAATTTGCAGTTCTGTTAGGAGAAAGGTTAATCTCTCCCAAATAAAGCAAGCTGAGAGGCATAATTCTACTCGAATGTGGCTTCAAAGTTAAGTAAAGCCCTCGAGCTTTGGTTTAAACAGCCCAAGCGTAAAATCAAAGTTGTTCCAAGCGCAGGGCAGGCAAGTGCCCTTTTAGGGAGGATACCTTCCTTCAGTAAGCTTTTCCTAAATGTCTTCATGAAATATATTAAAAGAGGAAAAGAAAAGGAATTGCAACCCGACTACAATGCTTTAAATTTCCTTAAGAAACATCCTGTATACTTTAGGATATTTAAGTATATTTTTACAGCTCCCCTAATTGAACTCAACAAAAATAAGAAAGTATATACAAGAAATACAATACATGATGTTAATAGATGTACGGGATGTTTTTAAATTCTATTAAAAAAAAAGAGAAAATATTTCTAGGGTTTCCTCCTGGGCAGAGTCATAACATCTTCATGGAATTCTTGGATCTTAACTAAAAACGTAAATGAAGGATCCAAGCCACCAAAATGAGATATTTAAGGAATGTGGGGAATAAGACACTTTGGATAGCAGGAGCCTAGATAGCAAGAGAGTCATTAGAGCCCCAAGGTGGAAGAAGATATCGTGGAATACCAAGAAAAAATGATGGAAGGAGCAAAGGAAATTCTCCATGCACAAGTAGCGCAAGGGCATCTGTAAAACATGCAAAAATGCAGCTATACTTAGATGTGGAGAAACATTTTGCGGGAATGTATGCGTAAATCGAAAAATTCCCGAAACATATAGTAACTAAAAAATTATTCAAGCTAGGGATTTTTCCAAGGCGTCACAAGATTCCTAAATAAATGATCAAATTTATTCGCCGCTAAAATATATTCCACGCTGCTTAAACTTTCAGGACCGATGGCTTTAAACAGAATTTCCATCAGGGCCCAACTCTTCCTTCTGTAAAGTCGGGTCAAATACACCATAACAGCGGGCCGCTGAAGGAACGTTTCGGGCGGATTCAGTTAAATACGATACCAGACCCGCAAACCTAACCGATAATGACGTAATGAGGCCCCAAACCAAATACGAAGGGTATAGGACAATAACCGGAGTAGTGGGGATAGAAAGAGAGCTAAGCTATCTGCTGACGCATACGCCACGACGCTGGGCCGGCGGAAGTCATCTATCTTACGCACAGGTGGGCCACGACGCTGGGTCCAAACGTGTGCGGTTCAACTGCCTAAGAGTCTGATGATAATTAAAAAAAATCGTTTAGTGCCTTCTGCTCAAATTTAGGAACATAATTATGCTTTAGGTCCACCCCGCAAACCTATGTAATGTACTGTATAACATACAGTCTTCTTTTTCGTACATGGCTACCGCGCATGCGCGAACGCCAGAGAAAACTTTTTTTTCATTTTAGCTATCACTAAAGCATATTCATGCTAAACGTTTATGAAAATAACGTAAGGCTTTGGAATTAACGGGTATTTTAATTGATTGCATGAGAGACTGCTTTTTTAAATAAATAAAAAAATGTAATCTTGGCCAAAAAGATGTCACCCTTCAATTTTGTTTGTAGTCATTTTATATTTTTTTAAGAGAATTTAACCACTTGTGTCAAGGTTTTCTGTGAGAATTCTTATTGTAATTGATAATTCATTAACTTCAATATGCAGTTGAATGTAACATTCATAATAAATGGACAAATCTCAGGTAAAAAAAAAAACTAAAATCCAGTATAAAGAGAAAGTAAAATAAAGATAATGCTTAAAACAAAATGAGATAAAAATTACTTAATACAAAAAATATACTCTTATAACATACAAATATGCACACACATAAATACGCTCATACCATGCATATTTATAGTGTAGATGGAGATAGTTAGCCGCTGCAGAGATACGAAGACAGGTATAGTTGGGATTCGGCTAGGAGAAAAACGTCAGACTTTCAGAAAGAAATCTGTATTTGGACGTTTCGACTGCACAATGGCAGCCTTCTTCAGCACTAGAGAATGCCTGGGGGGGGGGGGGAGGAAGACCTCGAGGACGACTTAGGTAACCATGGTTGGAAGTATGATGGATACTTCCAACCATGGTTACCTAAGTTGTCCTCGAGGTCTTCCTCCCCCCCCCCCCCCCTAGGCATTCTCTAGTGCTGAAGAAGGCTGCCATTGTGCAGTCGAAACGTCCAAATACAGATTTCTTTTTGAAAGTCTGACGTTTTTCTCCTAGCCGAATCCCAACTATACCTGTCTTCATGCATATTTATGTATGTGTAAATACATACATCAATAACAGACTCACTCACAAGCGCGTGCAAATAAACACACACCTTTTCTCTCAGTTTTCCTCTATTAAATTTTAAGTAAATCATTTATATTGTTGTAAACAGATCTGTAACTCTATATATTCAGTTCTGAATGGCTTCCTAAAATCTGTTGTCCGAATGGAAAGATCATCACCATATGAACTTTGCTTGTAAAGTGTATATATATAAATATATATATATATATATATATATATATATATATATATATATATATATATAAATATATATATATATATATATATATATATATAAATATATATATATATATATATATATATATATATATATATATATATATATATCGTTTTTAATCTTTGATTTTTATTGAAGGCACAATCTAATGAAGGCAAGGGGTGTTTTTATGATTTATTGAAAGAAGTTTTAATCATGTAGAATGTCAAAGTTTTCCCTGACTTTGCAGTTTGCCAGGATGTGTTTGTTTGCTAGTTGCATGTTAAAAATTCCTGTTCTCGTCTCGTCATTAAATGTATGTAATGAATGACCAATTCTGAGCCTCGAAATCACGACTTCTTCCTTTCTTGTCAGTCGATTACTCGATGGCCAGGCATTCACGGTTTCCTTTATTTATCGTAATTTTTTGTTGTAAGTGTGCGTACATAAGTTTTCCCACTTGTTTGTCATATAGTTGATTGTAAGTGTGTGAATGTCTTGTACTGTAATTCGATCTTCGTCCACGTTAAGTTTTCTTGTTGCATTTTTCATTTGTATGTCTGCGTCAGTGTTTCCAGAACAATTCATTTGTCCAGACAGAAAAAAACATTGTTCCAGACGCATGCCGTTCTAAAGGTTCTTTAGTAATACCCGTGTTTTTTTGTAGTACAACTCCAATTTTCTCTGTTTGTAGACATTTTTTTTTTTCAACAATTTCATTTTTGAAATTAGCATTAAATTTTAATTCAGGGTAATGCACATCGTGTGTTCACAATTATCACATTCAAACCGTAATAGCAAATCCAAAAGTAGAAATTAATAAAAGGTTCTAGTTAGCGACAACTTTTCGAAAATCACTACTCTTCCAAAAAAAATCCTGCAGACTGCCGAATCTCACAAAAGTTTAAACATTTAATCAGCTTTCCAACGATATACTGAGAATTGAGATTATCTCTCAATTTCATTACGTAATTGGAATTCTAGAGTGAATAAACATCA
This sequence comes from Gonocerus acuteangulatus, assembly GCA_946811695.1. Taxonomy (NCBI): domain Eukaryota; kingdom Metazoa; phylum Arthropoda; class Insecta; order Hemiptera; family Coreidae; genus Gonocerus; species Gonocerus acuteangulatus. Next base: position 37,479,919 of record OX328132.1, on the reverse strand, counting down.
AATTAATAAAAGTAATATTATGTTTATTTTCCCGATATTATCAGAAATAAGTGAAAATTATTCTTAATGAAATTGATATTTAATGATTATATTGTCTTACATAAAAGTTGAATAAAAAAAAATTCAAAATGCTCCTTCCAGAATTCACTAACGACACCTGGTCACACCGCTGATGTTCTTGCAATCTCATCATGGTTAGCTCTCATCTCCACAAATGATTCTCGAATCCTACATCTGTAGAGAGGTAAGTCTTGTCGTTTTATTCAAAATTCCCCAAGGATTAACAACAATCCAGCATACAACATTATAGGTGTATCCAAACTAGGTCTCGTGTCATTTCAAATCAGCAGAGAATGATAAACCGATTCCTTATTTCTTCTTTTCTTTCTAATGGTGTACGACATGAACTTAAGCGAAGGCCATTTCCAGCTTTAATGCGAGTCGATATGCTGAACCGGGTTGCACAATATCGCATGTCTTCGAACACTTATAATTTCATTCAACTTCACACATGCAAAATAATGTATGCCTTAGAGGATAAAGCAAGGCAAGCCATACTACCCATATAAATGGCCCAAAATTTTAGCACTAATAACAAGGCAGAAGGTCAATTGATAAAAACAAATCCACAAGAAACACATCTTTATTTATAGGTAGAATTTGTCTGAGTTTGGTACTGTTATCTTAATAAAATTACATTTTCAACATCGGCCAAACGGTGTGAATTTGTGTAAGGAACAATCATACAGACAGACAGCTGGTAGACGTTTTGGACCTAGGCTATGACACTCCCCGTATCAAGATCTACCTTTGTACCAAGTTACGCTAAAATCGGTCAAACGGTGTGGATTTTTATAAGGAACAAGCATACAGACAGAGAGCTGGGAGAAATTGTTGACCTAGCCTATAACACTCCCAGTATCAAGACCTACCTGTGTGCCAAGTTTCGTCAAAATCGGTCAAACGGTGTGGATTTGTATAAGGAAAAAACAGACAGACAAACAGATAAACAGACACGTGATTTATATTTACCCAGTGTGCCATGCTACACCTACTTTCTGTCTATGACTCTCCCCGTATCAAGATCTACTTGATACCTAGTTGTCTAAACCCAGTTACGAAAATCGCTCAAACGATGTGAATTTGTTTTAGTTCATAATGATACCCGGCAGAGGCCAGCACAACAGCACTTCATCTAACAGCCGACAGAGGCCAATAGTAGTCGATTCAAAATGGCCTTCACAATCTGAATTGTTTTTCTTGAACAAAACTTTTGACCTTTTGACCAAATTTTGAAATTTGACTATTTTGACCTAGCCTAGGAGATTTCTCGTATCAAGACCTATCTGTGTGCCATGTTTGGTCAATATCGGTCAAACGGTGTAGATTTGTATAAGGAACAAACGAATAAATAAATAAACACAAAAACAGACAGACACGTGAATATATATATATATATATATATATATATATATATATATATATATATATATATATATATATATATATATGAGTTTTATTATTTCCCAACGTTTCGGCTTGAAATTCAAGCCTTCATCAGGGCTGTAAAAGAAAGACAGAGTTAATACTAATAAATACACAAAATAAATGTCAAAAAATGAGAAATATTATACATGGAAGAGAGTGATGAGAGTGAATGATGCATTTAGTAAGTGTGTGCTATAGTTAAAGTTTAAATTAGAGGTAGATTAATACAAATTTAAAACTTAAATGGCTAACATAGAAACATATATAAAATTGATAAGTACAGAGTGTCAGAAAAATAATGGTCAATTGGAGGACATATCTCATATGTTACAATTGACAGGAATGCCTTCATGAGGTTATTCTCGGAGCTCTTTGCCATAAGCTTTCAATCAATCGCTGAAATTGCTCATAAGAGATTTCACTTGTCATGTATGATTTTCATGAACCAGCCAACTTCTCAATTTTTCTCGATTTGTTTTCAATAATAAGGACGTTTCTCCTTTCCCTGGACTTGTTTTTTTGTTTAATTTTTTTTTTTTTTTTTTTTTTTTTTTTTTTTTTTTTTTTTTTTTTTTTTTTTTTTTTTTTAGTTAGGGTAGAATCGAAATATTGAATAAAAATATTTGACCTTGAATAATATTTCAAGGTCAATTTTGCGAGGGTCAATATGGGGGTTATTTTTTCTGATCTTGCATTGGAGAATCATCCGGCCAAGGGAAGACCATTATTTTTCTGACACCCTGTACATGATGAATATAGACTTACAGATGAGAAGTCTATATTCTTAGAGTTTAGAGTTTTGTTTAATAAGATGAATGACCTACAAGGAAATCTTCCGAGCCTAATCTGTTCACACACTTAATCTCTATGGTTAATGATCTTTTCTGATGGTGTTTCTTAAATAAACCATCTGCTCCAATGGTATTATGTATATATCACAGTTTGAGAGAATGTCAAACGTGCTAACAAAAATGTCAACTCGATCCCTCGTTTTGGAGCAGCAAAAAACAAAATATATTATTTTTTCGGTAAAATTGAAGGAGAGCGTCCTCAGCACCGATTTTTTTCAAATTTGCACTATAACGTATTTTGATGCACTAAACACGAATCCATTAAAAAAAAAAAGTTGCTCTCAACTAGGAAAGAAGTTATTAAGCGCTAAAGTTCACTGTTATGAAGGTTATAAAAGTTGGCGTAAACAGCGTATTAATAAACATGCATATTAAGAAGAATGTCTAGGACGAATTTTGGGCAGACGTGCTGTGCGTTTCCGCTCACTCAAGAAGATATCAAAACTCTTGTCAATCCAACTCGCTTTTATGGATAGAATTCCGATGTTATGGAGGTTATAAATAGTTTATCAACATTTCAAATGAGAGTTCGTTTTCCAATGTTACATGTCTGCGCATGCGCATGTTTACAAATACGATGTTTACGCCAACTTTCACCTCAATAACAGTGAACTTTTGTGCTTAATAACTTCTTTCCTAGTTGAGAGCAACTTTTTTTTTAACGGATTCGTGTTTAGTGCATCAAAATAAATTAGAGTGCAAAATATCGGTGCTGAGGACGCTCTCCTTCAGTTTTACCTTTTTTTCTTAAGGACTGAGCACTTTAGACTCCGTGCCACGGGTCGTGGGTTCGATTCCCACTCCCAGGGGTGGTGGCTTTTCATTGGAAAAAAGAAGAGGCATCCTGGCTAGAAAAGAGTGGTAACCTATAGATAACCCGTCATAAAATTCGTTGTTAATTATAATACACGTTAAAATTTAAAAAAAATAAATATTCTTTTTTTCAAGCTTTAACTAAACAATGACATTATTATTCATTATATAACCCATAAAAACCCTGGAATAGAGAATTTTAATGTTATAAGCCAGAGTAAAAACGGTGCGTACTTCTTTTCAAAAATGCCATCAATAGACACATTTTTACCACATTATCTAATGATCTTTGAATACTATTTATAAATAAATCCCACTTGCCATCCTTCACAGGGGCAAAGCAAAAACGGATTTGATTCTCCATCAAATAATTTCATTGTCGTTATGAAATAACTTGGTTACTACGTGATAGCCGTGTCGGAGTAAAGTAATATCAGCTGGCTGCTCAAAGCCGACCGTGGCTTTGTAGGCTTCGTTATTAGCTCCCCAAGTAATTGGCTTTGCCATGGGTAGGGGCATGCAGGACATATAAAAAAAAGGAAGGGAGGAACCGCGCTAAAATGAAAAAAATATTGATATCTTGTAGAAACCCAATTTTTTGTAATCATATATATACCAGGGGGAATGTCAATAAAAGAGAATTAACCAGGTAAATTATTTATTGGTATTAGGATCTAAATGTTTCATGCTATTCTAGGAGCATCTTCAGGAGCCTAAAACTCCCTATACTACCACTCCAATTCCAATAAAGGCAAGTCTTGGGTCTCCCTGTGGTCGAGTGGCTAACGCATAGGATTCTCATGGGGGAGATGCGGGTTCGAGTCCCGCCAGCAGCATTTTGAGTTTTTTTTTCCATTTCAGGGCACGTTGAAAACATTCCCTGCTGATGTTTACGAAGTGTGGCAACCCATCGTTAACCCGGTGCTGATGGCCTAGATGTACAAGTGCAGTAAAAAAGGAAAAAATGGCGCGCCTTCCTGTGCAATGGCCACATGAAAACGTACGATAGACTCCAAAAAATAAAAATTTACTACCCAAGAAATGCTTAGTCGTCTGAAATGCCATTTTTTTTTAATTTAGTCAATGATTATAATATAAATTTATGTCAATCAAATAAAAAAAAACATGATTTTAATGCTGTATCACTGTGTCCTAATTACGTCAAATAAAATAAATGTTTTATTTTATTTTATGCTTTTATCTAGTTACATTATTTTCCTATAATTTCTCCATTATGAAAATCGAATACGGCCTGGATTTTAATGATGAAACCTCTTATTTACTTTGATATTTTAAAAAATTCTACGGCCGACATCCATGGTGCGGTTGAAAGTTTTCCCAACAGGCCCTGAAATGAGAAAATTCCCTGCTGCAGGTGGGACTCAAACCCTAACTCCCGCATAAAAACCCAATGTGTTCATCTGGTTGCTTTCGCTTCCTATAATTTCTAAATTGAAGCCACAAGGATGGACAAAAGCAAAATCAATTGTTTTAAGCATTTTGTGTCGAATTGAAAAAAAAAAAGACTTTGTTTTTAGTTTGTTCGTCAAATGAGGGAACGTTTCTTACTCTCTTGTGTTTTTATGTGCCAAACTCTAATATTTTGGCCAGACCCTATTTAATCCAGGCCATCGCACGTATTCAATCTCACATCGACTTCGTGTGATGACCAGGATTTTAAAGATGACACAAATACGCCTATCCGCTTTGATCTTTTTAAAGGCATTAATTTCCTTAAAATGGTCATTAGAAAGCCTGATAATTTTTATTTAACACATTGATTTCTTGTTATTTTTTCGTTTAAAATTACCTACACTGAGATAAATACATGTTTTATTCGTTGGGAGTAGAGGAAGCATTACAAAACAGATATTATATCAACAGAGATAATTTGTTTTCATTATTTGCATATCAAAGTGACCCTACGATGTAGGAGTTAATAGTTTCATTCTATTTAAAATAAAAAAACGAAAAACCAAAACTTAATTACGGCGTGTCTTAATGTAGACACTTACATTACCTGCACAACAATGGATTATACGAACTCATTTGAACGCAGCTTAATGTTTCGTTACCATAGTGTCCTATAGAGACATGAATATCCCACCGTAGGTAGATAATTCATCTACCTTCTGATCCATACCTAGGATGCAAATGCAAAAAGACTGGTGTACAATCATAATGTATATAAACTTAATTTAAAATCATGCAATCTAATATTATATGTGTATATATGTGTGTAAATAATAAAAACAAACTTATTAAGCATAATGTAATGTAAATAGACAATACGTTGATATAATGTAATTTAGTAATATAGATATATGTATGTATGTGTGTGTATGTATATATATGTGTGTGTGTGTGTGTGTGTTTTTGTTTTTTTTTTTGTTGTTTTTTTTAGGGCAGGGGAAAAATCCTTCATTAGACGAAGTGGGCTATGCCACAACAGTGTGAGATTCCTACTCACTAAAAAACCACCTCCCTTTTCACCTCAACCACCCTACGGAACCGCCCTCAGGCACTACTTCGTAGGGGGAGTGTTGGCCTTATTCCCTTCTTCTTATTTGACTACATATTTAAGCCGCAGTCTGGCATTTTCTCTGCCGTTCTAATATACGCCGTTCTACATCCTTCCAGTTCTCAACTTTAGCTAGGATTAGGCTGACTAGGTTTTCTGGTTTCAGTGCCTCTCCTAGTTCTCTTTCTAATTCGGCCTTTTCTATGGAAAATCTTGGGCATTCGAAGTATACATGATGCGCTGTTTCGTCTACCGGGGCACATGTAGGGCATGAAGCCTCATTATCTAGCTTAAACCGACATTGATATGCCCTGAAGCAACCATGCCCAGTGTGCAATTGAGTCAGATAATAATCAACCTCTCCATGATTCCGGTCTGATCATGTCTTGATGTTGGGTATATAAGTCTGTGTGTCCACCTTCCTGATGTTGACCTATCCAAATGTCTTTGCCAGCTTTCCATTGTCACGTTCTTCTCCTCTTTTGTAATAGTCTTCCAGTGAGCGTCTGGATCTCTTTTCCTTCGGTAGATCCTATTACGTTCCTCTGCCAAGAGATCAATTGGAGGCATGTCTGCTAAAACACACACTGCGTCATACGATACAGTACGGAAAGCTCGAACGACACGTAAAGCACTTCGACGATAAACACTTTTGAAAGAGCGGGCGTATGCCTTTACTTCCATTGCGCTCGACCAAACGGGAGCTGCATACAGCAAGGTAGAGCTAGTAATTGTTGCCAGAAGTCTTCTTCGATTCTGACCTGGTGCACCGATGTTTGGCATTATCCCAGCCAGGGCCTCTGTTGCAAGTGCTGCTTTAGAACTGATTACTTTCAGATGTTCAGCAAACCGTAATCTTGCATCCATCTGTACGCCGAGGTATCTGATGGAAGACTTTGAAGGGATGTCGATTTCTCCGACTGTCAGCGTTATGGTCTCTATGACTTTCCGGCTTGTAATTAATAGTGCCTCAGTTTTATGATCTGCAAGCTGGAGACCTACAGTTGAAAGCCACTGGCGAATGGTTGTGACAGCCTTATTCGCATCATAGATAATTTCTTCCAGGAGCTTTCCACAAACTACTACAGCTAAATCGTCCGCAAAACCCACCATATTCGTTGCCTCTGGCATAGGAAGCCTTAGTACCCCATTGCACATTACGTTCCACAGCAAAGGGCCTAAAACCGAACCCTGAGGAACGCCGCCCGTAATTCTATATGATTTTAAGCCGCCATCTGTTTCGTATCTCAGGAATCGTTCAGAGAAGTAGTTACAGATAATCCTCAAGAGGTATTGTGGGACTCCCATTTTTTTCAATCCGTCCATGATTGAATCCCACCTTGCTGAGTTGAATGCATTCTTTACATCTAAGGTTATTAAAGCACAATACCTTTTGCTCCCTCTCCTCCACCTCTTACCTGCAATAGCTTCTCGGGCGGTTTTTACTACAAGGTCGATAGCATCGATTGTCGATCTGCCTTTTCGGAATCCATTCTGATTCTCTGCCAGACCCCGGATACTTTCACTAGTTTCGCTTACTCTGTTATAAAAAATCCTCTCCAGAACTTTTCCTGCGGTGTCCAGGAGGCAAACTGGTCTGTAAGATGCAGGTTCTTCTGGTGGGCCCTTGCACTTTGGTAAAAGAACAAGATTTTGATTCTTCCAGAGAGAGGGGAAAATGCCTTCACGGAGACAACAATTATAGGCCTCGAGGAAAAGATCTGGCCTAGATTTAACAGCCTCTTTGAGAGCAACATTTGGGAAATTGTCTGGGCCTGAAGCCTTAGTGTTCTTGATTTTTTTGCAGGCTTCTTCTAGTTCTTCCTGTGTGATCTCAGGCACTTCCTCCTCAGATAGCTGATCCACATTTGTAACCATTTTCCTTTGCCTTGGAAAAAGATATATAACTATTTCCTCCAGCAGATCAGGAGAAGTAGGGGGTGACAAACTAGAACCTTTCAGTTTTGCCATCACCGTTGTGTAGGGTATTCCCCATGTATCCTGTTCCACCTCATCGCATAACTTCTTCCAGCTATTTCGCTTACTTTCTTTAATAGCCTTTCCTAAAGCCCTCCTAGCTTCCTTATGTTCTTGCTTCAGCTGTTCGTATGAGGGGCGACCTCTCGCCCGCTGCGCTATTATCCTCGTACGAATGCATGTTTTCCGAAGTGCAGCGATCTCCTCATTCCACCAAAATACTGGCAAGTGTGATGTTCTTTTGGCACTCTTCGACATTGATACATCACAAGCGTCTATGACAAAATCCATCAATTTTGAAGCCTTCCCCTCTGCAGATCCCACCAACTCGACTTCACTCTCCATCATTACATAAAATGAATCTCTATCGAACGATCGATGGTTCCACACAAGCTTACGTGGTTTTCTTGCCTTTTTTCCTAAGGGATTGTAGATGTAAACCTCAAAGAAGATAGCTTGATGGTCTCTGTGAGTATATTGTCCACTCACGCGCCAATTACTGTTATCAGAGACCAAGTGTGCACTTGCGAACGTAACGTCAACAATAGAGGTTCTTCCGTTTACAGAAAACGTCGGGGTTATGCCTCTATTAAGGAGCACTACATCAAGGGTAGCCAATGTGTCCAGTAGACATTCGCCTCGTCCTTTGGTCTCTCTGCTCCCCCATTCTGTAGCCCAAGCGTTGAAGTCTCCTGCTATGACTAGGGGATGGCGACCGCGCATGTCTTGCACCATTGTATCGATTAGACACTCGAATTCACCTTGTGAGGCACTCGGCGGTGCATATACACAACAGATGAAGATGCCTCCTACCTTGGCCCAGACAAACCCTTCGCTTAGGTTCCGCTGTACTTCTTGGATGAAAAGACCTTTTTTAACCCAGATTGCAGCTCGACCCGTCTTGTCAAGCATCCAGCAACAAGATCCCCCGACATCCTTGTACTGTCCACACAGCATAGCAACGTATATGTTCTTTTCTTTGACCGTTTGCAAGAAGAGGTCCTGAGCCACTGCACAGTGGTTGAGGTTGAGCTGTAAGAATCTCATCTCCGTCGTTTGACCACTGAATCTATCGCTCGTTGATAGAATGGGCAGCCGAAGCTACCTGTTGCGTGCCCGCGGCTCCGTTCTTCATCGCATAATAAGCACTGTGGTTCTGCAGTGCCCCCCTTCGCTGAGTGACCCTCACCACCGCATTTGAGAAATAAGTTTATTCTGTCGGGGCCCTTACAGAATCGTGCCATGTGTCCATACGCGAAACATCGGAAACATCTCTAGGGGGGATATTTTTTCTCTAATGCGACTGACTACCCAACTAATTTTTATTTTCCCCTTAGCTATTGCCTTCCTCGCCAGGTCCGTGGGCAGAACTACGACTGCCGTCTTTGTACCACCATAGGCGGTTCGAAGTTATTTCACTGCTGATAAGTCAATATTCTCCGCTCCCTCGATCTGGGTTTTAAGAGCCTCGTGCACTTCAGCCACTTCGGTGAGTTCGTCGAGGCCCCTTAGCTCAATACATTTGGAATCTCGCTTGCTGATTATCTCGGCTTTGTCAGTAATTCACTCCGCTACTGCATTGCGGAGTTGATCAGTTGTTTGTGCGTTCCCGTCCAGCTCCAGGAGGAGGCTCCCTGAGGTGCATTTACAGATTTTATTTACACATTCCCCCAACTCCTTTAGGGCGGGAGCATTCTTCATTGTACGCAGGATATCCGCGCACGATGCGCCTTCTTTTGCTGTGACGATTAACACGTCTGGACATGGTGGCATTGTCCTTGGCAGAGCATCATGACGTTGTACATTCCCTCGTATTTTTCTTTTCTTATTTACCGTATTCCACTGATCATCCGGCGGATTTCTTGAGGCATGCGTTCCAGTAGCGTGGGAAATTCCTGTCGATTTCCCTTCACCATTTATCGTAGCCTGTTCACTCCTTTTCATTATTCTCCCTTGTACTTGCGGATCATAACAATCTTTCCCTTCACCAGATATCCCCTACATAGGCACATCCTGTATAGGTTCACGCCTGGGTGAAGGGTCGGTTCCGCAACTTTTTACATCTGAGGGAGTCACGGGGATTCCACCGAGTTCAGACAATTGATCATAGAGCGTACCTATTGAACTGGCGTATGCCTTAATCTTATTGTGTATGTTATGTTTGGCCTTCGTGTAGCTTTGTAGCTCACATATCTTCTCGCCTGGCATCATCCACAATTTCCTGCGTCTATCTTCACTTGGAATATTATTAGCTAAATTAGCCACGTTATCTACATCGATGCTATCGCTGAATGACGGTGTATCGGCGTCCACTTTCTCGCCCCTGAAAGACGCCGGTTCCGGGGATCCGAACCCCTACATAGTATGATTCATCATTTCATGACTCCCCATCGTTTATAATTCGTAATTCTTTACCCTGGCTAGTTTGGCAGTGAGAAGTAAATTATTTTCTCGCGTATTCTATTTCTAACGAACAACACCCTTACCCGCCTCCTGGGGTCGCACCACTTATAGGTAACAGACTCCCAGTTGGCTCAGAACTCCCAAAATAGTACTATTTCCGTAGATTTAATCTAATAATACGCTTCATAATTTCGTTAAATTAACAATTTTATTAACCAGCGGGGGCGAGATTAGCTCAGTGGTAGAGCACTCGACTAATGAACTGGAGGACCAGGTTCAAAACCCGAGCACGCACTAAAGATTTTTTCTTCTAGTGTTGCCGTTCGAGGGTTGGATTTGGGGTCCCAGATCGTCCCTAGGCTCACCCAGCCTTTTATTAATTTAATTAATAATGGGTACCTTGGTTGCTAATGACTCTAGCAGTTGAAGCAGCCAAGGGGAAAATCAGGCGGCCGGAGCATAGTATTGACCACACTATCTCCCTAGTGTGCCGTATGGTCAAGAATCAGATACCTCTACAGTATCTGCCCCTCTGGGCCCTTGTGGCCTGTTACGGGACTGATTTTTTTTTTTTTTTTATTAACCAGCTTGTTTCTTAAAAAAAAAAAAAGAATTTACGAGGTTAGATCTATCTAAATTTGGATATTCCTGTTATGGTTTAACCTCCAAATAGTCGAGGATACGTTATATGTTCACCGAAAAGCCCGTGTTCCTCGCGCCCTTTACTAAAAACTCGTCAATCCGTATGAAATACTATGAACGTGTCTCTTACCTCGGTGTTGTTTTATCCAAACCTCTGCCTTGTTCTCGTCCTTTTTTTTGCCCTTATATCAGCTTCAATAGTGGTTCTTCCTCTGAATTTTGTGTGTGTGTGTGTATATGTATATATATATATATATATATATATATATATATATATATGTATTATGTAAGTATATAAGACAATGTGATGTTTGTAATAACTATATGTAAGGTGTACATCGCCATAAAGCGGAACACCAAGAAATAAATAAATAAATGTTTTCTTTGTCTCTAAAGCTTTGTCTCCTCTCTCAGATCAGATCTAGGCGCACGGACATCATTTAACGAAAACTGGCCAAGTTGGAAATGCAAAAATAAGTGAGAGGGTATTATTATGTTCTTGACCAGCTATTAAGGACCTAAAACTTGGCCCAATACTATGGTATAACTTTCAGAGGTGAACTGTTTTTTGGGAGGAAGGTGGAAGTTGGTCTCAGTTTTTCAACGTTAGTTTTTTTTTGGGGGGGGGGGGGGGGATATTCCCTTATCAAAACATTTTAAATTGAAAATATAATGTTTTCTTAGCGTGCCTTGGGGCTAAAAGATGACTATTGTAGGCTTTTAGCATATTTTCTTAAATATCAAAAAAATAATTGCAAAATCGAGTTAGTGAAAGGTGATGATTTGAATTCCTAATATATTTTTTAACAAAGTAAATAGGCTCGCCTGGAAAACATTGGTGGTCACATTTTCAGAACAGTCGTTTTCGTTCAATTAACACTAGATTTACCAGACCAGTCATTTTGCCTGGTAAATCTAGTGTTAAAGGGGAAATACTAAGAGTTCTTACTCTAAACATTCCAAAACACACCAGATACAAGATAACAAGTACTAAAACTCATTAGAAACTTAATGTGAAGCGAAAACAAGTTTGATTTCTACTTGGGCGTCCTGGACTCTGCAATTCATTATAGGCAACTTATAGAGCACTTCAGGTCGATCTTGTTTCTTAATGGAATTTTCTTGAAGAAGAACCAAGAGGAGGGCCAGAAATTCTCCAACTTTTAATGGGCTCTATTTCAGAGAGGCCATTTCTTCTAACTCCCTATTTCTCTTCTTATCAACCAGCTAATTCACTTATTGAAGCCTTACTTCTAAACTCTATCCTATTCTTTCAATTTCCTTATGAATAATATTTTCATGTTCATTCAAGTATTTGCACGATACAAGCAAAACATATCTGTTAGTTTCAAATTAATTTCATGCAGGAGTTATGTATTTTGAACAGAAATAGACACTAGAAATATCAGAAAAACGTTTGAAAAGTCGGATTAATTTGTATGAACTCCTGGATGGGGGAAATCGATGTTCAGAAAAATGAAAAAAGACCAAAATTTCAACAGATACTTTAATTATTGCAGAACAATTTCAGGAACTAAGCCCCATTTTCAACGCCTGCGACACAACACCTTATAAAATAACATTTTTTTAAAATTAACAAACCCTATTTTGATATAATATATCACCACTTTTTCATCAATTTAATTAAAAGTCCATTCAATAAAAGGCTAAAAAACCACTGCCAAACGATAAGTAATAAATACATGTACTCTATCACTTACACGCACACTATACTTCGAAAAAGTTCAAGGACGATCTTAACTTAATAAAATCACTATTATTTTCACTATTGGCAACCTTTTTCGGGCTACCCTCAACATTTCTACTAGAGGTATTCCTACTTTGGGCTATCCTTACCATTTTTACTATTGGCATCCCTTTTTCGGGCTACCCTCAACATTTCAACTAGAGGTATTCCACCTTTGGGCTATCCTTACCATTTGTACTATTGGCATCCCTTTTTCGGGCTACCCTCAACATTTCAACAAGAGGTCTCCCTTCTTTGGGCTCTCCTTACCATTTTTACTATTGGCATCCCTTTTTCGGGCTACCCTCAAAATTTCTACTAGAGGTATGCCTTCTTTGGGCTCTCCTTACCATTTTCACTATTGGCATCCCTTTTTGGGGCTACCCTCAACATTTCTGCTAAAGGCATCCCTTCTTTGGGCTCTCCTTACTATTTCTACTATTGGCATCCTTTCTCGGGCTATTCTCAACAATTACGGCGGTTCGACATCTAGGCTATTTGCACTGGGGTATCTATAGGTTGCCACCCTTACTAAACATCCAGGGTTCAGAAGGTAATCCCTTCAACAGGCCCTGAAATGAAGAAACTCAACCTATTACAGGCGGGACTCGAGCTCTCATCTCCCGCATGTGAATTCAAGACATGAACTTGGACCACGCGGAGACTTTTGTATCTAATATTTAAATTCCAATATTGAACATACTGTCTGATATGTACGACCGCAATACAACAATGGAGGACAGCAACAAATAGTCTAATGTAAGGTTAAATCAGCTGTCAATGTATAAACGGCGACAGCGGACGAGATTGACAGCCAGTGCGGGGACTATGTTCGTGAGGCCAATCAAAATAAATCTCTCCTTCATACTGGATCGTCATTTCCACGTCTATTTTATAAAAGAGAAATAAGCTTTCATATAGTACACCGCAACCTCCGTTCCTTCAATATGAGAACAAGTTTTTTTTTTTTTTTATTGTTTTTTTTTTTTATCAACATGATATCATTCTCTCCCAATTGAAAAGATGCCATTTACGACAGAATACACATGGGAAAATTGAGCAGAACGATAAAAAATATACAAGCATCTCTATTACGAACATTTATTTAATTGTTGACACTGGAAAAGGAAAGGCTCAAATTCATAAAGTTTATTTGTGCAAAAAGAGGGAAATATCACGGGTCCAAAATTATTGTTAACTTTTATTTTTTGTGAGAGTGACATCGATGGATATTTTCTCTCCTCATGTTATCAATACCCACGGCTCATTCGCCTCCAATCCTCCCTGCTATTCCCAGGATGTGGTTGGATGGTGTAAGGTAACTCCAGGTCATCCTAGAATCCTTCCTAACAAGGAAGGTATTCGGCTGACAACTGGGGACACTTGAGGCGTGGACATGTAACTAATATCAAATTGCAAAATACAGATGAATTGTAGATTGTAATATTCTGTAAATAAAATATATAAATTTAAAAAAAAAAACTTTTATTTAAAAAAATACACTGAATCGAGGATTCTGAAGCCACTAAAAAGGACCAAACCCGCAGCTAATGATCAAAAATTATCATTTACCCAACTTTTTGATGTCTTATCCCCCAACACCCAACAACAGCTAAATGCCTTTAGTCGCCAGACTCTTCGATGCCTACAATCTAGGGAGACTCTTATAGGCTGAAATCAGTGCCAAAACTTACAGTGTCCACTTAAAAGCAAGGACCGAAATAAAGATTAAATTTTTCCTAAAAATTACTTCATAATTTATATTATTAAAATTAATGAATAACTGTTATGAAATAAGTTTTTAAAATAAAAATTATTAGAATTTTAAAAAAAATAATAAAATATATCAATTACGATGGAATTTTTATTTTTATTTCCCAATAATAAAAATTAAAGGTTTAGTGAAACTCCTTTATTAAATATCTCTTATCCTCGGAACAAATAAGTAGAAGCTTGATTTGGAACCTTTTGTTTATTAGATGTTATTTGTTTATGTCAGTGAATCAAAGTTCGTCTAAATCCAATTGATTTGTATGAGTATATATTGTATATTCTAGAATTTGTTTTTGTGCATTACTTTTTTTTTTGGTTTTTGTTTCTATTCATTATTAGTCGCTATGTGTGCGAGCTCTTAAAATCAATAAATCTATTCATTATGGCACTAATATTGTTTTGTTTTTTTATTTAAAATAATGTTTAAAGTTAAAATAATAAAAAATTGTTATTAACCATTTTTACAAAAAAAAAATTTGAAATAACATTATTCAAATAATTTTTATTTTCAATTTTTTGAAATAATTTTTATTTTCAATTTTTTGAAATAAAAATTATTAGACAATTTTTTTTAAAAAATAATAAAATATATAAATTACGATGAAATTTTTATTTTTATTTTCAAAAAATAAAAATTAAAGGTTAATTCAAAGTCATTTGAAATAAAAATTAATAGTTATTTTCGGTCCCTGCTTACAAGTCACCTAATTTGATGCTTATCATGTATTACTTACTATTATTTTCCAAGCACTATTTATTATTTGTTCTGACATAAGAAGCTGTTTGTTATTTTAATAATTTTATGTATTTTTGTCGTTTATCATTATTATTACTCCTTGCTGTAGGTATTTTTACTTACAAGCCATAAACATATTCATTCATTCATTCATTCATTTTAAAAAAATATTTTTTAAACTTTAACTTTTATTTTAATTTTGAAAAAATAAGTGTTATAATATTACATTTTGGTTTTTAACTCTTTACAACTTAAAAAATAAAAGTTACACTTAACAAGAGAGACCTGGTTTCAATTGATCCAATTCTAAATACCTCTTTAGAAGATTAATATACTAAATTCACGGATGAATACCTATCAGGAAACCATTTGAGTCAACTCATGGCTCAACAAATGAGCTTTAGCAATCCCGTATCACTCTCCAAGGGTTCAATACCCAAAGAGAGCGAAAAGACAATTATATAACTATATATAATTTTAGGGTATCAAATATAATTAAAAGGTTGAAATTTCGTTATTAACCTTGAATAAACTGTAACTTTGGACCGTATTCGTCTAAAATACTCTTTAAATAACAGACGTAATAAATAGTTTATTATCTAATTTAATATAACAAGTTTCGGGGCAAAAAAAAAAAAAAAACGAAAACTCTGGATGGTATCGTGTTAAGGCATACACATAAATTGATATATATTTTAGCGGTGTTCATTTTCGGTGTCTGGTAAATAGGATCGACGAAGATTTGAAGACCTTTTCATAAAATACTATCATGAGTGCAACTTCAATACCTTCGGAAATTCCCAAAACGATGAATGCGTTTGATGGTCTCTGAACCATCAAACGCACAACAAGAAGCTTTATTAGCTAAACAAATACAAAAAATCAAATCAACATTGACGTATTTCTCGTAGCCCATGAATTACTAGGAAATTTTAAATTGCGTGAATATCGTCGTTTTTCCTAAAACTCCTACCTCAGTATTTACTCAGAAGAGTTGGTTTACCTAAAGTTTTAATATTATCAAGAGAAACGCAAAAGAAGCTAACTCGGTGGAGAGTGTAGACCAATATTCAGACCAGTGGACCGAACATCCGAGCCTGTCAACGGAATACGATGTGCCTCTCTATAAATCTTTGCTCCTCTTATTGACAATATAGATACAGAAAACACAAGTGATGTACATGACCAAACTCTCCAAAATCAGATGCATGCATCAGCAACAATATTAAAAATTTCGTCTAGCTGAGTAACTTGAGCAAAATATTACTAATATCAAAAACAAAAGTGTCCTATTATTATACTTAATATAAAGGGGGAAGGGTTAATCCTAAAAATGATACAACATATAATTAAATATGATTTATTATTTACTGCTCAACTTGTATAACAGCTTTAATATATCATCAGTAGCGTTACTTAAAACTATTTACAGCCACAGTAGGCAAGTATATCTTCCACTGTCGGGGCAACGTCATGACAGAAACTAAAGAACACAGGTTCAACCAGTCAGCTGATTGAACTATTATCAATAAAGAGTATTAAATATGAATGTAATAAGACTGTAAATATAATATGACATTTGAATCGGCTATAAATAAATAAGATGTTTGATATCAATATGTCAATGTTAATATTTTTTTTTTTTTTTACGGCGCATCTACACCTAGGTTTTTTATCTACTGTAATATATTAAATAATTTATTTTAAGTAAAGATGGAATGGTTGGGATTCGGTTAAATAAACCTCAATATGATTTTGTTTAAAAAAAAATCGATATTTCGGACGTTTCGGCTACTCATTGGTAGCCTTCGTCAGCTAAAATGACAAAAAAAAGAGAAATTAATACAAAAACAACAAAAAAAAATTTATAATTGTGATAGGTAACAGAACTATAGATAAAATTAACTTATAAAAGAACATATCGTCTTAAATTCTTAGAATGAGTAGAATGAAAAAGTAAAAAGGTACAATAATTGATTTTAATAGTAATTAGTAACATTAATTGATTTTACAAAGAAATAAGAAACTACATACCAATGACAAATATAGTAGCTAATAGTAACATTAATAAATTTTACAAAGAAAATAAGATACTACATACCAATGGAAATGCCGAGCGGCAGAGGAAGACCAAGGTTGGCAATTAAGTAACCATTGTGAAAGTGTCTAAGGAGAAAGGAATCTACTGGGGGTATATGTAGTTGAAAACAGCAGGTGGTGGGAGGTCGGTAGGGATCAAAGGCCTGTTTATGACATTTTATGACAGGAAAGGAGAAAAAGGTGTTAATGGAAGGATACCCAAGGGGCATGGGAAAAATCTAGGTGGGAGGTCGGGAGAGTATTTGGAAAATATTAGCGTACATAGGAGAAATGCCTTGTTGGTCAGTTTTGTAGTTTATATTGGTTTTGTTTAAGTTTATGAGTACACATTCCGAGATCTGTAGTCTTTTTTTGTTTCGTTGTGTAGAAAGAATTTTCGTGTCGTCGAAGTTAAAAGTGTGTTTTTGTGTAATGGCGTGTTTTGCAAGTGCAGATAAATCTATAACGATTTTTTTTTTCATGAAGTTGGAAAAATTACAAATTGAATGGAAAAACCAATAATTTTTTTTTTTTCTTTTTTTTTTTTTTAAAGATCATATGACTATAATCCATTAATTTCAAACTGTTTGTAAGGAGTTTGGAAAAAATGCTTGGACTTAAAATGCCTATTTGGTAAGTACTAAATTTGAGGTTTCGAAGAAACAGTTATACTAAAAAAAAAGGAGGCTAGAAGTGATGGACTTCTTTCAGGAATTTTATCGTAGATTTCAGCCTGCGAAATTCCTTGGGACACAGTCAAAAAATCTCAGGTCATCAGAAAAATATTCACTATATAAACATTAGATGAAAAGCGAAGAGATTTAAATACAGATAAAGAAAGGGTGTGCCGAATGAAAAGAGAGAGATTGTTCCAAAAGGACGTGGCTCGGAAGATAAAGGAGCGGTCGAAGGAAGATATTTCATGAGAAGGAGGTCATGGATGGAAAGGGGTAAGACGTGAGTGGGGAGATGATTTAAACTAGGCTAGCTTGTAGATGCAGGAAGTGGAGATCGTAGAAATGGTCTCATAAAGGAAGGTATATAGAAAAAATTTTCGGTGGCTTTGTAGGAATAGTAACTTAAACTCGTTGCAAAATTTGGACATCCCTGGAGATACAGAGCATGAATCTCTTAATTTTTTTCATCAACCGCTTGAGAAAAGAGCTTTCGTTGAGCCAACCAAACACGAACCGTTAGTTAAGAAAGATAACGAGCTTGTGGCACAGAGTCAGTACAAAATGCACACTCGAAATCCTACTTGGTTTCATTCGATGCTGGGCAAAACTAACGTTAGTTTACTCTAACTAAAAATAAACTCACGTTATATTTTTAGTTTCAGTTTTAATTTAGTTTTAGATTCGAATAATTTTTATTTTTAGTTTCACTTTTTAGTATAGTAATTAGTTTAATTTAAGCAAAAGTGGCCTTAATTTATGATTATAGTTTTTAATTTACTAATTAGTTTATTGCATACTTGATTCAGAACAAGGGTAAAAAAATAGGTATGTATGTATTTTATTTTAAATAAAGAGATAAAATGAGGTTACATCTTCAACTTCAGCATATTTAAAACAAAATGAAAACAAGTTCTATTAGTTTTAATCATTTATTTAATTATTGAAATAACATATGATTTACATTAAAATTTACGTTATTTTAGTAAAACTAAACTAACCTACGCTAAATTAAAGCTTTAATTTAGTTTTTAATTAATTGCCAATGATATACTTTTAGTTTATCTAATATCCATTAATTAATTTGATTTTAGTTTTGTTTTTTTTTTAGGTTGCTATTTTAGTTTAGATTTAGTTTATTCTAAAAAGTGAATGTAGTTTTAATTTTACTTTTAGTTTTTAGTTTTGGTTTGATTACCATAATAGAACGAATAATATCTTCCTTTTTCGAAATCAGTCACAGATATTGCCTTGGAAATGGTTTCATTCGTTTCCCTACGTTAGAGAACCTCTAACAAGTGTACATGGAAGCCTAAAACAAAAAGCAGTAAGCGCAACGATTCTTTTCGCGCAAATTTCGCCCATAAAACAGTGTTCCAGGAGGCAAATTCTGCTGGATAATAAACTTAAATTAAACGAATTATTTTAGTACCAAATTGTGCCATTTTTTAGCCTGTGAGAAAGTGAACAGATAAATTTGGACCACCGTTAATTCCTTGATCTAAAGGTTCTGAAACGTGAGATTTTCTAGTTGGACTTCCAGATTGTTTCATGGTGTCAATCTATTAAGCGGGTTTCCACCCTCTGGTGGAAGGGAGGAAACAGGCTAACATGAATATTCATTCATATAGGTTACTTAATTTAAAAAAAAATAAATAAATAAAAATAACAGCGGATTAAATTATTAATTGTTTTTATTAATATACAGGTTACTATATGGAGGTTTAATAGGGAATAAATTGAACGATTGGCTCCCTTTTGTCAAAAAAATGTGGAATGTAGTTTTGTTACTTTCAAATACCTTGTGTGAAGAAATTAAAAACTATTCATTTTTTAATGGCCAAACTGTGTGTATCCATTGTCCATTCCGGAAGCAATAAATATAACTGAATGAAGCGATTGGAAAAGTTTTTCATTTGAGAGATCTGTTACATTTCATGTTTTTCAATTTTTCATTGATTTATGTTTTATATGATGTATTTGGCACCCAGTTTTGACAAGATATTTTGAGCGGAGGATTAAAAAAGATTTCAGGGTAGTTGAATAATTGTAATCCAGAATTTACACATTATTTGAAATGTTTTCAAATAAAATTTGAAATAAAACTAATAATTGTGCAAAACTTTGCGGGAGGAAAAATGTTAATCCTCAGTTCGGCCGCAACATTTTGTGGACAGACAAAGCCACATTCACACGGAATGGAATATTTAACAGTCCCCATTCGCATACTTGGGCTCATGTTAATCCTTATGCCCTGTGAAGCTCACACAATCAGTATCAGCTCCAAGTTAACGTGTGGTGCAGAATTCAGGACGAATATCTTCTTCAGCCAATCCTGATTCTTGACATGTTTGATTCAACATATTTTTTAAGCCTCCACACGATTTAAATACAACCGACCTATTGCATTGGAAGACGTTCCGCTAGCACATAGATTCATGGTTCCAGATGGATTGCTGACCTGCAAACAGCAGCAGTGCTGTTAGACAGTAGATGGATCCACCGCCTAAGTTCATAAAATTCCAATTGCAAATTTAGCAAATTTTTAAATATATTAGCAAATATTTTAGTGCCAAAAAGCATCATGTAAAAGACAAATCAATGAAAATTTGTTAAACAAAAAATGTAACAGATCTCCCAAATGAAAAACTTATCCAATCATTTCTTTCAGTTACTTTTTATTGCTTCTGGACTGGACAATGGATACCCACAGTTTAGACATTAAAAAATGAATAATCTTTAATTTTTTCACACAAGGTATTTGAAAGTAACAAAAGTACATTCCACATTTTTTTTTTTTGACAAAAGGGTGCCAATCTTTCAATTTATCCCCGAATAAACCTCCACTTTATTTGCATGGATTTAATGCTTATTAAATGTAAAAGTTTTCGTGTAAGTATTAAATTTGTAGTCCGATAGGGGGCTGAGGAAAAAAATCGCGAAAAAACTCTGATTCATTGATAAAAACAGAAGTGCGTTATTGGACGTCCAAAAAGTATCTTTTAATAATGATTTTAGTGAATTAAATTACTGTCTTTTTAAAGGAAAGTTTGTCCTTTTTATGACAGCATAATTAGAATTTAATTATCTTGAACATTTTTTGAGAAAACCTTTTTTATTCATTAAAAAACATGACTACGTTAAAAAAACAACAGAAAATTGGACATAGCTCCTTTTCCTTTCGGAATCGGACCATACTTGAAATGAACTTTTTTGTTGGAAATTATGTCTATAATCACCTCCTAGAGTTTGGCTACTTATACCTGAATCACCCTGTATATATATATAGTTACAAACGAGTTAAAATTTAAAAAATAGAAAGCATCAATTTTAAAAGAAAACTTACCATTACATTTTTTCATAAGTTACAAAATATATGTATTTTGATATTTGATAACTAGTAACTATTAACTAATAAATTTATTAAATTCAAAATTAAATGTTTCAATCACAATCTGAAACAGTAGGTCGGTACGGCTTCGTTTGCTGCAAACGTGCTATTTAATGAAGAAATATTTTTTTGACAAACTATATTGCACTACTAGAAAAAAAAATCTATAAAAGTATTAGCGCAAGAAACTACACTTTTTGAACTATCATATGAAACATAAAATCGGTCTGGCCTTCTTTGGCTATCATAAAGTTTTTGTACGCAGAAAATTGACTTTTTTTATGTCTCTTTAAAAAAAACAAAAAAAAAAACACCTTTGTTTCAAAGACCATATTTTTTTTTGTATTCCATTAATCGACATAAAAAAAGTGCATGAAAAGTATCTACACACCCCTAATTGTCGTATCCTACTATCAGAATAAACTAAATTAAAAACTGATTGTTTGCACTGCACAATTACGCTCGATAATTATGCAGAAATTAAACTGAGCAGCTTCTCCCATATTTTCCCTGACTTCAAGGGCTCCTAACTTTCCTGTAACCGAAGATAATGAGATAATTTTTTTTTTTTTTTTTTTTTTTTTTTTTTTTTTACGGCGCATCTACATCTAGGTCATTAGCGCCAACATCCAGGGTGCAGCGAGGAATTTTCCCAGCGAGCCCTGAGATGAGAAAATTCCTGCCGGAGGTGGGAATCGAACCCACCATCTCCCGCTTATGAATCCAGCGCGCTAGCCACTAGACTACGGGAGACCCCGATAATGAGATAATACTGCAAATTCGCCTTATCCAGAGATGGGCATAATTTTATTTATAAATAAAAATACGAATTTATTCGTACTTTATACATTTGTGAATACGAATATAAATAAATTCGTACTTCATATATTTGTGAATACGAATATAAATAAATTCGTATTCATAAGTGTGAATACGAATTTATTTTTATTCACATATATTAAATATAAAAATACAAATAAAATTTTATTCGCAAATTTTTCTGCGAATAAAAATAAATTCACAGAATAAATTGTAAATAATCACAAAAAATGTGAATATTTACAAAAAATCAAGCGATTACAAAAAAAATCACATTAAAATATACGAATAAAAATTTATTCACATTATAATTTGTGAATAAAAATTTATTCACAATAAAATTCGCAAATAAATCATGAATTTATTCGTATTAAGATATTACGAAAGTTATTGAAGGTGATTTTTTTTTTTTTAAGGCATTTAACGTCTAGGTTATTAGCGCCTAGATTTTTTGTTTACCCCGAGTCCGCCGCGGGACCACCAGCCATGCTACAGGGACACAGTCTGTCATCTGTACCTCCATCAAAAAAAAAAACAAAAAAAAACACCTTCAATAACTTTTGTAATATCATCTTAATACGAGGAAATTCATAATTTATTTGCGAATTTTATTGTGAATAAATTTTTATTCACAAATTATAATGTGAATAAATTTTTATTTGTATATTTTAATGTATTTTTTTTTGTAATCACTTGATTTTTTGTAAATATTCACATTTTTTGTGATTATTTACAATTTTTTCTGTGAATTTATTTTTATTTGCAGAAAAATTTGCGAATAAAATTTTATTTGTATTTTTATATTTAATATATGTGAATAAAAATAAATTCGCATTCACACTTATGAATACGAATTTATTTATATTCGTATTCACAAATATATGAAGTACGAATTTATTTATATTCGTATTCACAAATGTATAAAGTACGAATAAATTCGTATTTTTATTTATAAATAAAATTATGCCCATCTCTGGCCTTATCTAATGTATCTCTAGTAATATAGAGTGGGGTTTCCAACCTAAACGCACGATGTTAATTGTAAATAATACAAAAGTTATTCAGAGAATTATCTTAATATTCTTCATTGTGATAGAAGGATCTATGACAATTATGTGTGAAACAAAATTCATTTTGATTTGAACGCCAATTTTCGCAAATGGTTTCAAGAATCTTAAAGCGATGCTCTATTGCTTACCTCTCCATGGTTGAATTTGTCAAGCACTGAAAAAAATAAATGTCAAATTAAGTTGGGTAAAAGATTTGACGTTAAGGTGTGACTCACAATTAACATCGTGCATTACGGTTGGGACATCGGTTGGTATATCGATGGGGAATCCAAGAACTAAGTCAAAAAATTCTTTGGCGATTTTCTCGTTTTCACGCAAAAAACATGGTTTTTTTGGACACATACCGATTTATCGCTTAAACGAAGCTTTGTACGAAAAAAACGACTTAATACAAAAGTTGTAGCTTATTAAATTATCTTTAAGATGAAATTACGTTCAGCGTCATGGCTTTAATATTTTACGAGATATTCATGTTTGAATAACCCATTGGATGGACATTTTGTTTATCAAAAAAAGTTAACCGAGATTATTTTTTCCATTTACGATTATCTATAGTCAAGCTAAGACGGTGAACTTGGTCTCATCTTAAAGATAATTTAATAAACTACAACTTTTGTTTTGAGGTGTTTTTTCATACAACGCTTCGTTTAAGCGATAAATCGGGATTTGTAAAGAAAAAAACACGTTTTTTTTTAGTTTTTCTCGAAAACGAAGCGAAAACGAGCAAATCGCCAAAGGACTTTTTGGCTTAGTTTTTTTATTCCCCATCGATATACGAAGTCTGCCGGTTTAAGACTGGGACTCCCTGTATAGTAGTCTTATATTTATGATCTGTTTACATGAGTTTTGTCCATTTAGTTATGGGAATCGGTCTACTGTGCTATGATGGAATATTACTACGAAATCCCGTTGTAATTAATCAACCGAATCAGAATCAATCCTGCAGTCAGTGTCCTCTGTCTAGGAATTTACATCAACGAATAACCAACTTAATCCCGGTATTATTTGCCATTGGTTCTCTGAACCTCCATAAACTGTGCAGCGGACCATAATTCACTCCTGTATTAAAGGCACAGCTCAAGTCCGTTCAACTATATTGAAACGCACAGCGTTGAAGTATGGTATAATTGACAATTGAACTGGATACGGACTTGAAGGGCCTGGACTAACTGCTCTCAAATGGCAGACATCCCTTTGAGAGAGAGATAGGACAGGAGTAAATCCAATCTAGTCATCCTCCAATCCCTTCCGTCTCAAATTAACATTCTCCACAAAATATCTCTTATGCTTGGAATATTATCACTGTATTTTCTTTTGTAATCCTTAACTTCCAATGTTCAATATACAGCTTACAGTAAAATTTCACACCGCTCTGCACACGAATAGGTTCTTAACCCATTCGTAACCGATAGCACACCGTGTCACTGTAGGGCGAGTGTTATGTAGTATAGTATTAGCATTAATAGTTGTATTATTAAGTAATATTAGTGTTAATATCAGATTAGTAGCAAAAAAAATAGAATACCAATAACAAAATAAAAAATACATTGTCTTAATTGCTGTATTGGAAACACAACACTATCCTAAACACTAAATTGCAGACCCTTTCAACCAGTATACACTATACACGACTCTAACATTTAACTTCAGAGCGGTGGTGACCTAGACCTTTTCTGCACTTAAACACACAACCCCGAAATGACACTAGTATAAAAAATGTCATGGAATCGCGGTAAGATTCCTTTTTGCTTTCATAAAAATATACGTCGCGTTAATTACAAAAATTAAGAAAAAAAAATCATCTTTGAAAGATTCTCCAGATAAAATAATGCCATATATAAATTCGTAGACGTTCAGTGTTTTAACAAAAAGAAAAAAACTAAGCTTGAGGATATGTTTGGAATATGAGTAGGAGTATATTTGGAGTATAGGATTATATGTGGAGTATAGGAGTATGAGAGGCTCTTACTCTGATGAGTCCTGCTCTCTTCAGCTCCCCCCCCCCATCTACCCAGGCCCTCACCGCTAAGCCAATTTAAGCGCTTCATAATAAATTGGGATTACCCAAACCTCGATTAAGGTTTCGGCTGGTTTGTTACTTGTACAGCCTCTGCTTACATACGACTCTAATAGAATACTCACAAGATTTTAGCAGGATAATAGCTGTTGATTTTCCCCTTATTCAAGTTCAGGAATCTCATTCGCCTTCCGATTGAATTCACACATCACAGTTAACGTTTGCTTGAAATACAGGAGATTAGTTCATTTTCACTTACTTTTGAGTTATAAAAAAATAGCTCAATTCTAGAATATTCATTTCCTGATAAAAATAAATTTTTCACATAACATTGGCTAAAAGGTCACACTGCCTTGTGCTATCAAAATCAAAGTCATTTTCTTAAATTTATAAATAACAAGCAAATCAGTATGTTTTAATTCTTTATATTAAACATTTTGTATGGAATATTAAATTATCCAAAAAATAACCACCTTTTTTCATGGGGGATAGTCTGCAAGAGGTAATATTTAATCTAGAACGAAAAACTACAATTATTTCGAAAGAAGAAGGTTAAATCTAGTAAAGTACGTCGGAATTTGTAAAAAAAAAACATTAATTTTTTCGAAGATGGTAATCAATTATTCATTTTCTATTAAAAAAATCCGTGGAAATTCAGTCATAAAATCGTTATAATTCAATGGATCGACAATATTCTACGTACTTTACTAGAAAAAATCATTAGGAAGCTGCAGTTAAAATTTGAAGTTAATCGGGCAAGAATTGATGACGCCAGAGTATCACCCCATGTGAAAACATGTTTTGAGAAAACGGCTTTAAAGTTTAATGTTCTGAAATGTTTCTGAAAGCCACCTAGAGTGCGAATAAAATATATGTATATATATATTTATATATATATATATATATATATATATATATATATATATATATATATATATTACCACTGATATACATATACAAATTTAAACTACTGTTATTTTCGTTCTCTAGGGGTTCTGAAACGTAAAATTTTCGGAAGTTCTGCATTGCGTCAAAGGACGGTATCATAAGCGGGTTTTGTCCCTATGGAAGGAGGGTGGAAATTAAATCATTTTTCGTTTGGCCATAGAGGCAGACAGGATAGATATTGTGTTTTTGATCTATAAAATGGGTTGATTAAGTGCAATGTGTAGAGAAAACCCGTTTTCAGAGAAAGATTGTTTTTACTTCGATTTATAATTAACTCAGAATGTTTGGACAGGTTATCTATAGGTCACCAACCTTTTCAAGCCAGGATAGGGATAATCTGTTTTTTTTTCTTCCAAAGGATAATCAAAAATAATTTTCTAAAAATATCTTGAAGGTTCGCCCAGGGAAATTTCTTCTGAATATCCTCAATCCAAAACATTTAGTTGCATAGTATAGTTTTATTCGAGTTAGATATAGGCCAGATAACCGAGGTACATACAACTAAAGGCTTTGTTTCCTCAGTTGAGTCACGTTTGCGGGAGAAATGGATTTGCACAGACCACAGGGCGACCCAGTTTCAGCTATACTCCCGTGCATTTCGACAAAACCCCTCCGTCAGGAAAAATGTCGGCTTGTAGGAGCTGCGTCATTATAGCGTGTTTCATTATAACCTTATAGAAAAACGAGAGTGTGTCTTTTTTTCTAGTCGGGATCTAAATTTTCTAGTCGGGACTTCCGGATTGTTTCGTGAGATCAACATTATAAGCGGGGTTCCTCCCTATGAAGGGAGGGAGGAACCGCGCTAAAACGTTATTCAGCAACAATTTTTCCAATTTTCTCGAAACCGGTTAAGCTATCACCTTAAAAATGGTTTCATTCGTTTTCCTAGGCCAAAAAGCCTATAAAACGAGTACTTGCATGTATATGAAGTAAGCGGAACGATTTTTTTCGCGCGACATTCGCTCCAAATACCATGTTCCGGTGATTCTCCTGGTTAACGAACTTGACCTTTCAAATTAGACGAAATATTTTTGTACCAAATTTCATCAAAATCGGACTATTATTGAGGCCGGAAAAGCGCTAACAGACAAATATACAGGGTGTCCCGTAAATGTCTAGTCATATTGTGGGAGGTGATAAAGGAACCTTAGGGGAACAAAAAATGTTATGTGACGATTTTCCAAATTCTCACACATAAGGGAGAAAACGACATTTTATTGTTTTTTCGAGACAAACGTGCTTTCTAGAAGAATAATCTTTGTAGCTCCGTCCCAGGTGGTTGTGCTAGAAAGAAAGAATGAATTTAAGTATGTCTATCTTACCAAAAAAACCATTTAGGAAATATTTTTAATTCTATAGTACAACAAGAAGAAATACCTCGCCAATGGAAGTCAGCCAAGATCATTTTGCTCCATAAAAAGGGCAGTAGAAAAATTATTGAGAATTATAGACCCATCTCTCTCAGCTCGACTGTCTCAAAGGTTTTTGCAACTATCCTTAAGGAACGTCTCACTGGGAGAATAATGCAATGCATAAGCGAAGACCAAGCTGGATTTAGGAAAGGATTTTCTGTGACCGACCACATCCAGGCAATTAATCAGGTAATTGAAAAAGCAAAGGAGTATAGGTTTTCTACTTTTCTGTGTTTTATCGATTTCCAGAAAGCGTTTGACAGTATTTTCCATAGAAGCATCCTTGAGGCACTACAAACGATAGGAGTAGAACATAAATACATTCGCTTAGTTATGCAGCTGTACAAGGACATGGAAGCATTCATTGCCGCTGAACTGAATGGTCCCAATTTTGCTGTCAGGAGAGGAGTTCGTCAAGGATATCCCTTATCACCTATTCTTTTTATCTTGGTGCTGGAAACAGTGTTTTGGCGTTTGGATTGGAAGGACGTGGGCATCAAGGTCAGTGGAAGGCGGTTAAACTGTCTCCGATTTGCAGATGACATTGTGTTGTTGGCGAGCACTGCAGAAGAGATGAAAATGATGATAAGAACATTGCTGGAAGAGTGCAAAGATGTGGGTCTCTTACCAAACTTTGGCAAAACAAAGCTAATGACAAACGCGAAAAAGGTGAATATTATCGTTGGAAATCATCAGCTGGAATATGTGGACGAATATTTATACCTTGGGCAGCTTGTCTCATTTGCCAACAAGTCGCAGAAAGAATTGGACAGAAGAATATCAATAGGATGGGGAAAGTACTGGGCACTTAGAGAAATAATGAAAAACAATCTCCCGAAAGAAGTTAAAAAAGTAGTGTTTGATACCTGTCTACTCCCTGCCGTCTCCTATGCTAGTCAAACTTGGACCTTAACTGAAGCCCAATCAAGAAAATTGATAACCTGGCAAAGGTCAGTAGAAAGGAGTATGACAAACATAAGAAGGAAGGACAAGGTTAGAAGCAGTGTCATCAGAGAGAGGACAGGTCTGAAGGATATAATCCATCAGGTTAGGAAGCTAAAATGGGGATGGGCTGGTCACGTATTAAGAAGAGCAGATAAGAGATGGTCAAGGGAGGTGACCGTTTGGACACCCTATGGTCACAAGAGGCGACGAGGAAGACCAATGAAAAGATGGAGCGACTTCTTCAAGACGATGGCTGGTCCATTATGGTAGAGATTGGCGAGAGACAGAGATGGCTGGAAGGAGAAGTGGGTCCAGATAGGAACCTCGGCTTCCCATTAGGCTGGTCACCTGGGAAAGTCTAGACCTGTACTCCTTCATGGAAGGCCTATGTTCAAACTCAGAGAAGCTTTTCTAGGATTGAAGTTGTAAATTTATTTTCATTTATTTATTTATTACGGCTTGTAAATACTTACTGTAAAAATAATTTGATTTGTAATTGAGCTATGAACATAATAAAAGGCTTTATTATTATTATTATCTTACCAAAAAAAAAACTATTCTAAATTTCCTGACTTTTTCTTGATATTTCTTACCAGCGTTACTCCTCAAAGGGCAGGATCTGAGATTTCAGAAAAACTTCTTCATTTAACCAGCTTTCCATTCATGTATCATAACCCTGTGTTATTGAAGCAAGTGAACGATTTAGGAACAAAAGTTTATAAAAAAATATGGAACAGTAAATAAAAAAAAATACACATTTATTTTGAATTTATTAATTACAGTAACTAATGCTGGGCCTAGGAGGTGGCCATTAATGAACCCCAACCACACATTAACCTGAAAAATAATTATTTTTACATAGTTAACACATTTTTACAGGACTATCTATATCTTATTTACTATTAGAGATGGGATATTTAATTACCACAACAATCACACTTGGGTTCACGAGAATCCCAGGGCGGTTCACAAGCGTGGCCATCAGCATCAATTCAAGGTTAAGCATTGGTTTTTTAATTATAAATACCTGTAAAAATGTGTTCAAATGTGTTAACGATGTGAAAATAATTATTTTTCAGGTTAATGTATGGTTGGGGTTCATTTATGGCCACCTCCTAGACCCAGTTACTGTAATTAATAAATTCAAAATAAATGTGTATTTTATTTATTTACTGTTTTAGACATTTTTTTATTTTTGGGAAAGTAATTTTTTTTTATTGTTTTAAATAAATATTTACTTAATATTTAAGTAAATATTTATAAAAATAACTATTTCTTTTGAGCTTTTTGAATAAACTGAGGAAAAAAATTAATTTTCTTTTCACAGATCCATATTTTTTTATAAACTTTTGTTCCTAAATCGTTCACTTGCTTCAATAACACAGGGTTGTGATACATGAATGGAAAGCTGGTTAAATGAAGAAGTTTTTCTGAAACCCGGAAATCTCAGATCCTGCCCATTGAGGAGTAACGCTGGTAAGAAATATCAAGAAAAAGTCAGGAAATTTAGAATAGTTTTTTTTTTTTTTGGTAAGATAGACATACTTAAATTCATTCATTTTTATGTTTGCTCCCAACTAGTTGTATAGTAAATTTACATAGCTTTCGATTGGTTTCACTTTCTTTCTAGTACAACCACCTGGGACGGAGCTACAACGATTATTCTTCTAAAAACCACGTTTGTCTTGAAAAAACAATAAAATTTCGTTTTCTCTCCTATGTGTGAGAATTCGGAAAATCGTCATAGAACATTTCTTGTTCCCCTAAGGTTCCTCTATCACCTCCTACAATATGACTAGACATTTACGGGACACCCTGTATATATATATATATATATATATATATATATATATATATATATATATATATATATATATATATATATACAAACGCTCACAACGCTGATATACATATTCAAATTTGAACCACCGTTATTTTCGTTCCCTAGGGGTTCTGAAACGTAAAATTTTCTAT
This sequence comes from Gonocerus acuteangulatus, assembly GCA_946811695.1. NCBI lineage: Eukaryota > Metazoa > Arthropoda > Insecta > Hemiptera > Coreidae > Gonocerus > Gonocerus acuteangulatus. Next base: position 37,449,639 of record OX328132.1, on the reverse strand, counting down.
TCGGCACTATCGTATTGCCTCATGAGGTCAGCCTTATAAGCTGGATAGATTTTTTAACATCCCTCAAATGCTTTCTCAAAACTATGTTTATCAAATCGTGCGATTCTCTGGCGTCTACAATTTTTGCCCGATCAACTTCAAATTTTAACCATAGATTCCAGATGATATTTTCTAGTAAAGTACGTAGGATGTTTTCGATCCATTGATTTTTTTTTTATGACCGATTTTCGGAGGATTTTTAATTGAAAATGAATAATTGTTCACCATTTTCCAGAAAAATAACATTTCTGAAAAATCCTACGTACATTACTAGATTTAACCTTCTTCTTTCGAAATATTTTTAGTTTTTCGTTCTAGTTTGAAAATTACCGCCTCCTAACAATCGCCCATAAAAAAACGGGCTTCCGTTCGTCAGACACAGCGGCGACACTTTTTCCGAACATTTGAACTTATTTTAAATACTTTAACTTCCCATATAAAACGTTCGATATAAAGAATCGGAAAATATTGATTTATTTTGTATTTATAAATTTACGAAAATGACTTTGATTTTGATTGCACAACGTAGTATTACCCCTTAAACACACGCACAGGTGCATTTAATTAGTTAAATGGATTTTTAAAAAAAATTGTCACAAAGAAAACAATAATGACATTAATACATCAATAATACTAATATTATTTTATAAACTTATGAAATTATATTATTGTCTCTATTGGCGTTTTCTTTCTAATACTATATAGGTTATTCCAATATTGGCAAAGACTTAGGGGTCTTGAAGAGCCGTCACCTGGCATTTCTATAGACAGTTCTACCACCATTCACCATTCACTACTATTGACAGTTACAAATAGTACTCTCGGCAGCGGTTATTTCTCGACAAAAGGCATTGAACGTCAGCAATGAGTGCCAACATAATGAATAATACGACATCCGTCAAACGTTATGACTATTTGACTAAAACGTTTTACATTATGACGATTATTCAGACTATTCCTGGTACCGTATTGAAAATTTGTTGTCTAATAACTCTTCGCAATATTCATATTTTAGAAAGCTCCGAATGTATTGATGGAGGTGTCAATGAATGAAGTTTTAAAACATTTCATCAAATCTTTACATCGAACTTGCCTACAGACTACTGGAAATTAACATCCGATAAAAATATACGTACACATTTGAGTCATGCAATGCAAAAACCATGTATGTAAACAAAAAAAGGTATGGGAGATATTAAAGGTCAACAATTTTTTACAGTGCAAAAACCATAAATCTTGCGCACATGAACGGTTCTTGCACTGAATTTCCCAGTAAAATCCTCCGTGGGAGGGGTTTCTTTACATTTTTATCATCTTTCTGTTTTGTTATCAGTATTATTTCAGGATTGAAGTGTTCTTTGGTACCTACCAACAAAAAGTATTTATTAATACCTGTTTGTTAGATTATGTACAGTTTAATAACACCGGCATACAAAAAAATGTGGTAATTTCGAAAGACACCATACATATATTATTATGTATTTCGACACGCTGAATCCGGAATCCGTTTTACCCATTAAGTCAGGTTTAAGAGCATTTGAAGGTCAAATTTCGTATGAAGTCGTTTACGAAGAAATAAATATAGCTTCCGTGGTTTTGAGGGTCACTGAATTCGAATCCGCGGTCTGCATCAGCCCATCGGCACAAAATCAAGATAATTTCAAGGAAAAATATGTCTATTTTGCAAAAAATGAATTTTGACTCCAAATTCATTTCTTACAAAATGGACATATTTGTCCTTGAAGGTATCTCGATTTGCTGAAACAGGCAAGTTGGGGTTGAAAAATCAAAACAAATATCTGTCCATATTCTATGATTTTCAAATTTCACTAGGAATAAGAAACGGTAAAACCCTAAGTTCCTGCAAATAGGGGCTCTTTTTTTTCTTTTTTTTTGTAATTACCCGATCCTAAAGAAGAAGCGAAAGTCAAGAAACGGCGGAAGCCATTAGGTATTATCCGTTATCAATTGATATTGTCGCTCTCTGATGATGGACGCATTAATATAATTTTATACCACAAAACTTGTTTTACTTTAGACTCCTTCCTTTTGGTACGCAAATTCGTTTAAAAACAAAATGTCAGTAAATATGATATGTTTCCAGAAAAAACAGAAAGACGTTTTGGAGGATAATATAAGGAGGTACAATTCGAGGCTTTTGGAATCATACCAGAAATATGGTTTTCATAGAACCACACAGAGATAAGGAAGTTTTCGTTGCTCGGATTTTTTTTTTTTTTTTTTTTTTTTTTTTTTTTTTTTTTTTTTTTTTTTTTTTTTTTTTTATTTCGTGGAATATGAGCTTGAACTGGAATTACTCCTGTATTTGAATCTTGCTACAGCAGTGCAGGTTGTTCTGCATTTATTATGTGCTACATCATGCATTATTCATGATCATGTTTATACATTGCGCTATCTGAACATTCCACGTTAGTATATGTATACTAGTAGATGTACGTACATGTCTTGTGTTAGTATGTATAATAAATTCTATGAATTTTCGTAAAGAAAATGTACAAATCAATATGGAATCGTCGAAATCAAAAGGCGACGAAGGAAAAAATATGCAGGATTTGGTGATATACTTACAGGCGAACGTATGCTTATGAGTTAAGCCTGGATCGTTGGGTTTCTTGAGAGCAACGCATTTATTTTATAAAATATATTTTGATTAAACGGAGTGTATCGCAAGTTAATGACAATACACCAAGAGGTGCTAATGATCCTAGAAATAGATGCACTAAAAAAAAAAAAAAAAAAAAAAAAAAAAAAAAAGGTACTCCAGGGGGTTAAACTGGACAAAAAATATAGTTCAACAGCACCAACAAGACATTTCTATCACACTCCGTTCCAGGCATATACCGTTCTGAATGTTCCTTAGAAAAACCCGTGTTTTTTAGTACAACACGAATTTTCTCTACTTTTATAATTTATTTTTAAAAGTTTCATTGCATTTTTAAAATCAGCATTAAATTTTCTTTAAGGCTAATGCTCATTCAATGTTCACACGTATTTCATTCAAACCGCAATATCAATTCAAAAAGTATAAATTAATAAAAACTTATAATTAGCGACAACTTAACGAAAATCACTACTCTTCGAAAAAATGTTAAATCAGAAACGTAGTAAAAAGAGACCTTCCTTTGTGGTTAAAACTACTGCACGTGTTTGGTTCACAACTGTTTTCCATACAGTTAAAGCAGAAACTTTGTAAAAAAAAATACGTCCCTTTGTGGTCGAAACTACTGTATTTGAATGGTTCGCATTGGTTTCCCGTACAGTTAAAGCAAAAAAGTAGTAAAAAGAGACGTTCCTTTGTGGTCGAAACTATTGCTCGTGAATAATATACACTTGTTTTCCGTACAGTTAAATCAGAAACAGCAGGAACAAACGTTCAGGGATCGAAACAGTTCTTTTTTTATCGAAAAAGTTAAAATTTAACTGTTAAAAAAACTTTTAACTTATAAGTTAAAAAATAACAGTAAAAAAAAAAGTTTTGTTAAAAAGTTTTAAGAGTGAAAGTTATTTATTTACTTCTAAAATTAGTTACTTGAAAATAAAAGTTAAAGTAATACTTTCATTTTTTTCAATGTGAAATGAAAGAAGTATTTTATCAAGAATTTTAGGGTTTCGTTGGTTTACAATACCTGTAATACTGGGAAGAAAGAAAATACACACTTCCATACCTACATGAAGTAGCATATGTCTTATAACCACAGCCCAGCCACTCAAGAAAGTGTATAAAGAGCCTTTGCAACCATAAAGTATATATTAAATGATTATAGGTATAATTACGATTCCACTAAACTTTCAGGATAAATTATTATATAAATTTAATTAATTCCTCAAAATAAGTGAAATGTTCTTTATTTAAAAATTATCTACTGAAATATATTTGTTGATACAAAAAAAATAAACATTAGTAGCTTTAATTTATTCCTTTAAACTTTTTCCTATTGAAGTTGAAAAATAACAGTTAAAAAAACTTTTTTTTAAAAAGTGAACGCCCAAAAAGTTATTTAATAACTTTTACTTTTTCAAAATGAAAATAAAAGTAAAAGTTTAAAAAATACTTTTTAAAAAAAAGTTAACAATTATTTTCGACCCCTGTTTGCGTTTGCAATTGAGCTCCCATAGGAAAAGGCATAAAGGTGCTGAAAATACACTTCCCTTAATGTTAAAATTCGTAAGTAAACAAAAGCTCGTGAACAATTACAATTGAGTTTCCATCGAGGAAGGCAAAAACGTAGCGAGAGGACATGTTCCTTTCACGTCGAACTGCTCAGTAAATGCTAATAAACTGCAAGCGGATTGGAAATGTATACATTCTTAATATTTGTTTGCATTCTAAAGGTCATAATAGATATCGATTCGAGTTCCCAACAAGGAAG
>OX328132.1:37365817-37445009 GCA_946811695.1 Gonocerus acuteangulatus | reverse complement strand
ATACTTTAGACAAGGTCCCTTTGTCCAAAATTGCCTACATTTACCTTGGTCTCCCTTCTTTGGGACTAACATATATACATTTCCTTAGATTCACTTCCGTTGCATTACTTTGCCTAAGTCTACCTTAGATTAGATTAGATTAGAATACGTGTGCCCGGATTTATACAGGAAGAGCCACATTGAAGTCCGTAAGACTTACTGTGCTATGAGCAATGAACCTCCTAAGGGTCGTGAGATTCACCTCTGGTCTTTGGGTCATGAATGCGTTAGGTTCGAAAATGCAGAAATCTCTTGATTGTAAGCGCTGTACCCCTGCAAATGATGTGGTTTGGAGTTTGGTCATCCTCAAAACATAGTCTGCAGTGTCCTCTAAGGAGAACTTTAAATAGCCTTACGTTACTTTTCCAAAGAAGGGCGCCTCTTTGTTCAGTTCTGGTCTATCGTCGAATCCTAAGTCTGACTGCTATCGCACAGTTTCACGTCTAGCCTAGACTCGCTTCCCATAGAGTAACATCGCAACAAATACTTTAGACACGCTTTTTCTAGACTAATAAGCCTACTTTTACAATAGATTCTCTCCATCTCCACTGCCTATGCTACCTAAGACGAGTTTCTTTAGCAACACTTTGCCTTTCTTAGACTATTTTGCTACTAGCTTCGCAACCTTGGATTATTTATCACTGAGCAACCTACCTTCCCTCCTTACTTGGACCCATGTGCTTTACAATTTATTCCATCCAAAGTTCCTAATAGATAATGTTTGGGAATGAGCTGTACCAACCAATCTACCGAAACCACCCTATTCAATTACTATCTACACCACAGGTCTCCTAAAAGCCTATTAATTTTCACGGTAGATCCTCCCGCCGAAAACTTAACAAGCCGTATCGCATCCCAGCCAATTTCATCACCCCCCCTCCTCCCTGACACACACTCTCCACGCTCACTATTTCACTTACACACCCCACACCGAAATATCTCAACTACAGCTCAATATTTTATAGGCTTAAATGTGCATGGTGATGTTTTGCTGTATTCTTCTTAGGCTTACTTCTAACTTTAAAGTCAGATCCGATGTGCCTTTAAAGGAACTCATATAGTTCGTAAATAGCATCTTAAACTTTAGAAATAAGAATTGGTTTCCGGCTGAGTGATAATACTATATTTAAAAGCCAGTTGGCGGTGATTGTTAAGGCGTGTGCACACCATGGCTAATGTCGTGAGTTCGATTCCCACTAGGGATAATAGATTTTCTTTCAACAGAAGAAAACGCATCAGCCCTATTCTAGCTGGATAGTAATTAGAAATTAAGCATTCCTTCCGGATCCCAAAATTAAATCCAGCATATCGTTATACCCGGCATGTTTATAAAAGGAGCTGACTGCGTATATATAAATGTAAAAGTGTGTACACATATATATATATATATATATATATATTACTTGCACTCAAAAATATACTTCATGCGCTAACACATTTAATAAAATAAATATGTATAATAAAATACAAAATAAATATATTAACGTGGTTGTGCGCAAAAATCAATAATAATGATCATAATGTCTGGAAATTGTTGAATAAATCAATTATTATTACAGAGAAAATAAATTTATCTCTAATATAAAATGATCCGTCAATAAGTTGTGAGCCATGAATAAAACATATATGTTGTTTTTTTTAACATAAATGTTTTATAGGCTTTAAAAACTTAATTCTTCTACCCAATATATATTCTTCACTTTTTATTATTTATTTTTATGTTAGGGGGTCAATCAAGCTAGAGAACATGACGAGAGGTCTTCCTGATAAGGAGAGCGCCTGAAGAGGTGCGACAGAAAGTACGAAACATGTCGGGGAAAATATATCAAATAAATTAGTTAATCTAAAACAGTCAGTATGACACCTGAGAACATTACGAGAGGTCTTCCTGATAAGGAGAGCGCCTGAAGAGGTATGACACAAAGCACGAATCATGTCGGGGAAAATATATCAAATAAATTAGTTAATCTAAAACAATCAGTATAACACCTGAGAAAATGACGGGAGGGCTTCCTGATAAGAAAAGCCCCTGAAGAGGTGCGACACAAAGTACAAAACATGTCGGGTAAAAGATATCAAATAAATTAGTTAATCTAAAACAGTCTGTATAACACCTGAGAAAATGACGAGAGGGCTTCCTGATAAGGAAAGCTCCATAGAGTTTGATAAAACTGAAGTCCTATTAAAGGCATCCAAAACCCCAAAAAGAATTATCCGAGAAGCCATAATATTGTTAAATCCCCCCAGAACTTCAATAGACAAGATGGCTACATTTTCAGCTAATTAAGGACACCCGTCATCCCAAGATTTGATAGGCAAAATGGAATCCAACAGTGCGGGAAGAATCGACCAACCCACCAGGTAAAAATAAGACCCAGGCTCGGCCTATTTTCATTCTCAGAAGAAACCCTGAGGAAGCCGGTAGAATGTCTGGCAAAACATCACCAATCGACATACCATGTTTCAGAAAATGCTACAGCCTCTAAATCTTCACCAATTTCAATGCATTCTATTTGTTTTAAATGAAAGCCAATAAAATTTAGAACAACGTTGTCTAGTCAGATTTTTGTTTACTTTGTTTATTAAAAAAATTAAATTAAATTACGTGTAAAGAAGTTAAATTCACGAAGTTTTACAATGCTTTATAAAATAGTTTATATATAAATTACTAACAGTGATAATATTTCAGCATCTTATTTCATTCTTACAATTACTATCTAAACTAAACATTATTTCTATTAATCTCATTGTTGAATTAAGATAAATTTACGTTTTATGAAGATGTGTCAGGCTGATTAAGTTTCATAAAAAAATAAATCTTATCTTATGTTCAATTATAAAACTTCGTGAATTTAACTCGTAGGCTTCCAAAGTCTGAGTCATTACAAACATTATGATCTTCAGGTTTTGACAGTGTCTTCACTTTCTTCACCAAGGTTTCGCCAGTCATTCTGCTGGCTTCCGCACTAGCGAAACCCTGAGGAATCAAGCAGTATGACTGGTGTAACGTTGGTTAAGAAAATGAAGAGAGGTTAAAATCCGAAGACCGTGTTTGTTCGTAAATTTCCCTTATTTACACCTAATTTAATCAACAAGGGAAACAAAAAACAAAAATCTGACTTTAAAAAACTTTTCTAAATTTTATTAGCATTCATTCAAAACAATCATTGAAATCGGTTAAAATTTAGAGGCTGTAGCCTTTTTTAAAACACGATACTTTTCGTGTTTCAAAAAAGGCTACAGCCTCCAAATTTTAACCAATTTCAATGACATTTTTTTATATGAAAGCTTATAAAATTTAGAACAACTTTGTCTGGCCATATTTTTGTTTTCGTTTCCCGTGTTTATTAAATAAAGTGTAAATAATTCACGAACTTTTACAATTGAACATAAAATAATATTTTTATTTTTCATCTAACTTAATATCAGGACTGATATCGTTGAAATTAAACATTCAAAACCTGATTCGACTTGGGAAAAATCAGACTGACGTCTTCAAAACGTTAATTTATCTTAATTCAACAATGTGATTAATTGAAATAATATGATTTTTAAATGATTTGAAAATAAATTTTGACTTTTTTCCAATTCTAATCAGGGTTTGAATGTTTAATTTCAACGATATCAGTGCTAATATTAAGTTAGATGAAAAATATAATATTGTAAACGTTTGTGAATTGTTTACAAATAATTTAATAAACAGGGGGAACAAAAAACAAAAATCTCCATACAAAATGGTTCTAAATTTTATTAGCTTTTATTTTCAAAAAAGAAATCGGTTAAGATTTGGAGGCTGTAGCCTTTTTTGAAAAACGAAAAGTCGTTTGGCCCCACTTTGCGTCGGTTGTTACGAATTCAACACGTTCATATCCAGAAGACTTTAAAACATTAAATAACATATAAATACAAGACATATGCAAAAAATGTTTTAGAGAAATTGAGGCATATATAAATCATATAGTTGTATTAATAACCAAGTTAACCTTTTCATATTACAGCCAACTATCTTCCAGCCCTAGCATCAGCCTTGATACACGAGCTCCCGATGTGACCCAAGTCCAGTCCTGAACTTCTGGCAAAGGTTATGTCAGCTAGTCAGCATGATGATTGCCAGAATCCCAAACTCCCTCCTCTCTGGGATTTGTTTTAGTGGAAGTTTGATTTTATTCAAGCAGGGTGGACATAATCAGTGCCAGCGTTAGGTAGGACCGTACAGAGAGTGTATAACTGTCAAGCTCAGATTCCGGATGACAACTAACCAGGCTCGCTACATTTAAAAATAAACGGCGAATGTAGCCGGCTGCTAAGTGTCTTTAGCTATATTAAAGTATTACGTCGACTTCTGTGAATAACATTTATTCGACTTACATAGAAGTAATAATGTATACTAATTAAATTTTTCTATTAGAACTTTCCGGAAGAATAGCAAAGGAGCTATTCAGGCTGAAGTCATGAAATAATTGATTTATGTAATGCAAAAACAATTAAACTCCACTTGTTCAAACTTTTAAGGAGACACTTAAATCATTCTAGCTTCTAGCTGGCTTAGAATAAACAAATATCTGTGATTTAAATGAAAGAAATACTATTTTATAATTGTCTTGCATATTAAAAAAACTCCAGAAACTTTTACTTGTATATATATATATATATGTGTGTGTGTGTGTGTACGTGCGTGTGTGTGTGTGTCTGTTAACACGATAGCGGCCAGAGTTTTTGTTTCTTCGTCACGAAACTTCGTATATAGCGTTCAATTAGCAAACGATTGAACGAGTTGGTTAAGCACCAAAATCGGTCTACCGGATGGGAGGGTTTACACCAGACCCAAAACACAAATTTGACTATGCCAGCCGTAGTTTTTGTTATATTTCAACGAAACTCGGTATTCGTAGTGGTAATCTACAGACAAAAATGGGTTGTAAAAATTATGTAAATCGGTTCATTAGGAGAAGGGTTTTACTCGGACCCAAATTACTAATATACTCATACCGGTCGTAATTTCTGCTGTATTGTAACGAAACGCGGTATACGTCATGGGTATCTCATGAGAAAGAACTGTTGTAAAAATTAGCTGAATCGGTTATCGGAAAGAGGGGTTTACTTTATACTATGTTTCAAGGGAATTAGCCACCAGACGAAGGTTGACAAAGCTGCCGCTACAAGCGCTTTCTACCACTAAGGGACTAGGGGACTTTATCCTGTTCCTGTGTCAGATTAAGAATTCCAAGTAGTGTATTTACTAAGTATTGTTTTCAGGAGACACTTAAATCATTCTAGCTCCTAGCTGATTTAGAATAAAAAGATATCTATTATTTATATGAAAGAAATATTTTTTTTATAATTGTCTTATATATAAAAAAAAAAGCCAGAAACTTTTCCTGGGCGGTTAGGGTGGTTTAAATGTTTTGATGAATTTTTAAAAAAGGTTTTTGCCTTGTTCGACTTACAACACTCACAAATAAATAACTACTACATTACTAATCATTAAACTATATAACTGTATACAAAATAACAAACAAGTATAATTAAATACTTTTTTTTTTTGTAGGTACCAAAAAAAACATAAAAACGTTTCAATCCTTAAATAATACTGATTAGAAAACAAAAAAGGTCATGCAGGCTGATGATAAAAATGTAAACAAACCCCTCCCACGGAGAATTATACTGGGCGGATAATACATGTGCGTAAAATGAATGGTTTTTGTACTGTACAAAATTTGTGGCCTTCAATATCTCCCATGATGTTATATTTAAAACAATTTAATTAATAAAAGAATGTATCAAAACATTTTTCAGAATTTTTCTTTTAAAATTTATAAATTTTATGAAAACTGTTATATTATTTTAAATTCTTACAAGTGAATACTTGTTAATTGTGAACAAATAGTCAACCGTTGAGATTGAGAAGGTATAGATTATCGGGGTATGTTATATGTTGAATAAAACTACATTTTGTAACTAAAATGAGTTCTGAGGGTAATCAGAAATGTAGCCTCCGCGATACGAAACTGTTCACCCTCTCCTCCATATTCCTGAAGAAGGTTTGTATCTCACAAATATAACTCATTTTAGTTTTAAAATGTAGATTAAGTTAACCTAGATTAGGATTAGTTAGAGAATTATTAACTATCTATTTTATACTAAACAACAGGTAATTTTGTTGTCCTACTTTTATTCAGATCTTTAAATACAAAATTTTGAATTTATATTGAAAAATACTCACTTTGGGATTTTTATTAAATTTAAAAATCAATACCAATACTTAATTCTTATAAGTAAGAACTTTTAGATAAAAATGATAAAAATAATTTTTATTCCGAAAACGTTTGTTTAAAAATCTGAAAAGAATTTTTATAAAAACATTCTCGCTTATAAAAATTAAAATAAAATTATATTAAAAAAATATTTTTTTATAAACGTTTTAAGTAACCATTTGAAAATTATTTTTATAGATAAAATTCTGATTTAACCGTAAAACAAGAATTTTTTTCAAAAGCGTGACAACAGTTTCTATCCCTATATTAAACGTGATAGCAGTTTCGGTCCCTATATTAAACGTGATAACAGTTTCGGTCCCTATATTAAACGTGATAGCAGTTTCGGTCCCTATATTAAACGTGATAACAGCTTCGGTCCCTGGAATCAAAACGAAAATATTTGTTATTTCCTACACATGTCTGATCCTGTACCTTCCTCTCCTGACAAGGTGATCATAATAGAGAGGCTTTTCTCATTCCTATCCCTGTGAACGTAAATAAAGCCTTTGGGTCACGGGCGACCCCACGTTGTGGTTTATGTAATATTTTTATTTATCGAATTTAGTATGTCTGACGATAAATTATTTTGCATAGAAGATGAAATTCTCAATGAGTTGCTTTGATACATTGTAGAAGAGAAAAACAGAGAGTTTGGAGACGTTTTGGATAGTGAAGACAGCGAAATTGGTGAAGTATGTGATACGAGTGAAAAAGAGGATGGCCATATATACTATGTGGCAATTTGTGATCGTAAAAAAAAGAGAGGAAAGCTGTAACACATTGTTCAAAGTGTAGTAAGAGTCTATGTATGTGCTAAACACAGGCAAAATATATCTGAAAAGTGTATAAATGAAAACAATATTTATATTTTTCTGATCATTATAATGTACATACATTCTAGTCACTATATTTTCCCCCATTTAAACCAATTTTTCATATTATAGTATTTTTTTATTCAAGCAGTCATAAAGACAAAATATTAAAGGAGAAAACGTTATATTCAATGTTGATATTCACAGGACGAATTTTCGAATAAACTTATATCTAAATTTTTAATATTTTTATGTTTGATTTCCTACTTCCCCATTTCACAATTAAATGAGATTATTTGGTTATAAAGTGTTATATTATAACAGTAGTGCGATAGTAGTCATCTTAAAATACCATTTCAGAAACCTAACACCAGCTTTGTAAAAGAATTACGAAAGACTAGATGGGGTCTTATATGACCCCACGTTGTAGGATTTGTAACAGGTTTATCATGTTGTGATTCCAAGGTTAAACGCGCTATTTTTAACGAGACTGAGAGCGAGGGTTGAACACCCCACGACATTGCTCTGGCGGACGATCGAACTTCCTTCAATATTGATAAGTATAGATTTGTAAGGTTTCCTTGCTAGAAATCCATCAGATACAAGCCTCTTGGCGCCAGTAGGCCCGTCGTCACTTGTCCAATTCCCCAAATACCGCTGTATCAATACTCCCTCAGCTAAATATTGAATTCATCGTCCTCCTTTCTATTCACAGACAAACATTCCATTATCACATTCCCTTCTGTCTGAAACATTCCTAAAAAATGCTTCCATTCAAATATTCTGTGTTTCTAAAACCATTTTAAACATTCTTGGCAAGCGTAATATTAGTTATATTACAATCAAACTCCTGTCACGCTTAAGGGGTTAAAATCAAAGTCATTTTCTATAATTCATGAACAACGCAAAAATCAAGATTTGCAATTCTTTATGTCATAAGTTTTGTATGGGATGTTAAGGTTAACCAAAAAAAAAAAGTATTAATTCTTCGAAAACGAAATGGCAGCACTGTGTCTGAGGAATGGAAACCCTCTTTTTTCATGGGCGATAGTTTGCAGGCAGGCAATTTTCATTGTGGAAAAAAAAAACTAAAATTATTTTGAAAGAAGAAGGCTGGGGTCTCCCGTGGTCTAGTGGCTAGCGCCTTGGATTCATAAGCGGGAGATGGTGGGTTCGATCCCCACCGGCGACAGGAATTTTCTCATCTCAGGGTTCGTTGAGAAAATGCCTGGCTGCACCCTGGATGTCGGCGCTAATGGCCCAGATTTATCGATGCGCCGTTTAAAAAAAAAAAAAAAAAAAAAAAAAAAAAAAAAAAAAAAAAAAAAAAAAAAAGGCTAAATCAAGTAATGTACGTCAGATTTTTAAGAAATCTTATGTTTTTCCAAAATTGTGAACAATTTTTCTTTTTCTATTAAAATATCCGTCAAAAATCGGTCATAAATCGTAATAATTCACTAATACTAGCAAATATCATTAGGAATGTGTAGATAAAAATTAAGGTTGATGGTATGAAAATTGAAAGCGCTAGCGTATCGCCCAATTTGAAAAACATAGTTTTGAGATAATTTATTTTAAAGTTTAATATACCGAAAAGCACATTTTTTTAAAGACTTTTTTACGCAAGACTTCAGTTGAAAAATAGAATTTTGGGCAGTCGCTTCTTTCGCGGTCTATGACAATCCGCTTCCCTTGGGTTGACCAAGTTGTTCCTTGGAGAATTTTATGCTCGGTTCCAGCTTTTATTCTGCGGACTGCCCTGAATGGTGAGATTTTAACACCTTATATTCTCAAGCGGGAGATGGTGGGTTCGATTCCCACCGGATGCAGGAATTTTCTCATCTCACTGCTCGTTGAGAAAATTCCTCGCTGCCCCTTGGATGTCGGTGCTAATGGCACAGATGTCAATGCGCGGTAAGAAAGAAATATATTAAAAAAATAAAATGAAAATAAATATTCCTCAATCCTCTACCTTCGTCTTTTTCCTTTCTTCTCACTCTTCAATGCCGTGTTCCTGGAGAGGAATGTCCTAAAGGTAAGGCTTATTTTTCTATTTACTATATACCTGGGTTGTACCCATAGTCCATTAACACTTTCAGGAACGATGGCTTCGAATAAAATGTTCACCAGGGCCCAAGTCTTCCTTTTGTCTACTTATTTCGGCAAACACATAAAAATAAATAAATAAGTGAAGAAACTTTTAAAATTATGTACTATTAGTGGATTAATTACAATTTAGTAAAATGTCAAATACGCCAAGTTAGTGGGCCCGGTGATGGAATTTTTCGTGCGGATTCAGTATCATACAATACTAGACCCGCAAACGTAACCGGGATTACTTAGTGAGGTCCATAATCAAATACGAAGCGTATAGAACAAGGACCAGAGTAGTGGGGATAGAAAGAAAGCCAAGCTATCTGCTGACGCATATGCCACGACGCCGGGCCCGCGGAACACATCTCTCTGACGCATATGCCACGACGCTGGGCCCGAACGTGTTATTTTTCGCCCTCCGCTTTTATCTGCGCTCATCGTGGCATCATATTTGTCTTGTTATTTCATCATACCACAATTCTATTGATGAATTGGATTGTTGGCAATAAAAAAAAAGAAAAGGCATTCAAGTTCTGTGGGAAAAAAGAAAGCAGGCGATGTTGATATTGCATTGGTGCTCTACGAAAAGTGGTGGAAATATGAAAATTCACAGAGACCAAAAAAAAAGACTTGTCACCGAAAAGGACTAGAAAAACGAAGAATCACGGTGAAATATCAGAAAAATTGCTGGACCGTGGGAAAGTAAAATAACTCCCATCTTCCTTTCAAAAATAGAACAGTTTCCCTTGGACAGCTGTGTACTTTAGCCATTTAAATCAAGTTTTCCTCAACTTTTCTCTTGTGCTATTTTATCATCCTACAAAAACTGAAAAGTTGAAATTAATTTCAATTGGGATTCCCGGAGCTGCTTGGCAATTTGATAAAAAAAAAAAAAAAAAGATTCACTATTGAGCCAGATCAGAGAACATATAATATTTATGAAATTAATTCCGAAAACTGAACATTCCAAATAAATAAAAACGAGAAATATAGTAATAAACCTCATTATAAAAATAGAGCAAGACTTTTTTTAATTTTATAACTAACGTCATATAATTAACCAATCGCGATTTTAAGATTAATTTATCTGAAAGTATAAATAATTAACATCAAAGTTTTTTCCCTTAGCAGAATAAGTTCTAAGATGTCAGATTTTCAGAACAAGCCTTCTTCTCAATTAAAATTTTTAAATGTCATTTAAAGAAATTTCACGTTTCAGAACACATAGATCACGAAAATAATAGTATTTCACTTTTCTACAGACACTCATTATGTATATTACCATTTGTTCGAGACAAAGTATTATTTTACAAGGCGAGATGGGGTGGTTCTGTCTAGAATAAGAATTGGACATACCAATCCTAGCGATGGTTACTTATTTAAAAGAGATTCTACGTAGGTCTGAATGCTGTGTTATTGGTGAAAATATTTCTATTAAACATATATTCACCGAATGAAGACCTTACGAAACCGCTCGAAACCAAATGCAGATTCATGGTTCCCTCTGTGATATACTTGGTGACCACCGCTGGTGTTAAACCAGCGAGCGTTGAATTTCTTGCGAGCTACAGACCTCTATTACAATAATTTGAGTATTTAAAATTGATTTCGAGATACGGGTACATTACAGTACTCTAGAGACAGAAGACATTTTTTTTACAGTATACTTCTTAAATTTTAAGAGAGATGTTTATGTTTTAAAATTGTTTCAGTATGGTTTTAGCGCGGTTCCTCCCACCTCCATAGGGAGGAACCCCGCTTGTAAGGTTGATCTCATGAAACAATCCGGAAGTTCCGACTAGAAATTTTCGCGTTTCAGAACCCCTAGAGACCGAAAATAACGGTGGTTCAAATTTGTATATATATATATATATATATATATATATATATATATATTCGTCTGTTCGCTCTCTAGCTCCTAGACGAATGGTCCGATTTTGATAAAATTTGGTACAAAAATCTTTGGTCTAATTTGAAAGGTCAAGTTCGTTAACCAGCAGAATCCGCCCACTGAAAGATGGCGTTTGGGGCAAAATTCGTGCAAAAAAATCGTAACGCTTACGTTTTTGAGTTCATAAGCTTGAAAGTACTCGTTTTATATGCGTCTTAGGCAAGGAAAACTATTGAAACCATTTTCAAGGCGATAGCTTTAACCGTTTTTGAGAAAAATGGAAAAATAGTTTTTGGTTTCGGTACTTAGAATCATGGGATTCAGTTGAAACATTTTCTGCATGTTCTACTTTCATTAAAACTAATATGTTGAAATTTTTGTTACGTTTGGAGTTAACGAAGGGTTAGAATCAAATATTTTATTAACAGACATAAAAAAAATTGGTAACTTTGTATACTTTCCTTAATATCTCGAAAAAGGTTGAGAATCTTGGTAAACGGAAGATTACCATTAGAAAGCTTACTAAATGCTCAACAAAAAAGGTTCTGATAAAAGTTTTGATTAGGCAATGTCAATCGGAGAAATAAGTGCTTAAAACTTTAAAGTAATTGATTTCGCTTATTCGAACTGTTCTTTTTGTCTTTGATTTTGGTACTTAGAATTATGGGATTCAGTTGAAACATTTTCTGCATGTTCGAAATTCATCATGTTTACGTTTGGAGTAAAGGAAGGGTTAGAATAAAATATTTTATTAACAGACAAGAAAAGTTTTAGTAACTTTGTATACTTTCGTTAGTTTTTTTTTTTTTTTTTTTTTTTTTTTTTTTTTTTTTTTTTTACGGCGCATCTACAACTTGGCCATTAGCGCCGACTTTCGTTAGTATCTCGAAAACCGTTGACAATCTTCGGAAGCGGAAGGTTACCATTCGAAAGCTTACTAAATGCTCTACAAAAAAGGTTCTGAAGAAAGTTTTAATTAGGTGATTTCAATCGGAGAAATAAGTGCTTAAAACTTTAAAGTAATTGATTTCGTTTATTCGAGCGGTTCTTTTTGTCTGTTTTATCCCTTGTTATTTTTTAATTGCTTATAGTCGGATAATGTATTTGACAATAAAACAGATTAAGTAAAATAAGAAGATCAATTTATTGTTAGAAATGAAGCGTTCAAAGAAAGAGATCCCAGGGCTTTCCAAATACCTCTGAGCGGAGGCCTTTCTGGCCGACTTGTGGGTTGGCCGACCCATACAGGTAAGATCGTAAATCAAGACCTTTCAAGACTGGTGGAACCAAAATAATAACTGATTCTATTTTAATCTTTCCAAATTAGACTAGGGATAAGAACGGAACCGCGCTAAGATGATGCAGTTCCTGCGAGTCGGACTTTTTATATCTAGGCTCCCTTCCGTTAGCAGTTCTTGAATTCCATAAGGCGCCTTAAGTGGATTTCTGTGTCTGCCCTCTGTAAGTACACGTGTTATTGTAAGAGTCCTGTTGCAGTATTTGCAAATAGGCCAGTCTTTTCTATTCATTGAGTACCAATGAGTGAGGATTGAGTGTCCAATAAGAACACTGGTCAATATGTCTCGGTCTCTCCTTGTTAGGGGCCATATATGTGTCAGCTAAGGTACTACAAATCTTTAGAAGTCAGTTTGTCAATATCGAGTGATATCCTTTTTGTTGCTAATTTTCCTTGATTGTCAATCTGAAGTCTTTCTGGGTTTTCCTGTATGTCCAGCTAGCCAAGTCATTCTTATTTAGCAGGGTTAGTATTCGTGTAAACTGGGTAAAATTTGTTTTATTGCTGAGTGTTTACAGTAGAAACTTCCCAAGGAAAGCAATGAGCTTAGCGATCCCTGATTATGAATGATTTCCTGTCTTGTAAATTCAAAAGTGTTGTAAATATTTGGCTGTCAGTTCTGCAGTGTATATACTAGAGTCGTCATGTAGTTTTATTTGGTAGAACATGTTGTAAGTGTAGCTGCAGTGCCTGTTCCTGAATCATTTTTCGAACCGTCAGTAAAGAAGGCCTACCAGATTGCTAGTGTTATCATAAAATGATATACCTCGAGAAAAAGACGAATTAACTATTGGCTCTCTCATTATAACGTATTCGAAAATGACTTGATATCAATACAAAACGGATACAAAGCAATAGATGAGGTAATCTTGTGCTTCAATTAATCTAATTACTAATGGGTGTTTAGAACATGGGCTGCTTACGGGAAGAATTAAAGCTCATTACGGTTATGAATATACGGTTACAGAATAACCTCCCTGTGTAACGGTATTAATAGCCTTCTCTATGGGGAGAATATCTGCAGTAACTACGAAACAGATATTAATCACTGAAAACGTGTAATTATTATGGTTAATGAGAAATGCATATCTAATACCTTCGTAGATTTAGGATCCATCAGTAAATATATAGGTTTGCGTGTAATATTGTATTGAATTAGTTTCGGAGAACAGTATAACAGCATTTCATACATTTAGTCAAGGTAAGGTTGGCGAATGAAGTTATAGAGCAGAGATGGGCATAATTTTATTTATAAATAAAAATACGAATCTATTCTTACTTCATATATTTGTAAATACGAATATAAATAAATTCGTATTCATAAGTGTGAATACGAATTTATTTTTATTCACGTATATTAAATATAAAAATACAAATACATTTTTTTCGCAAATTATCCTGCGAAAAAAATGTAAATGATCACAAAAAATGTGAATATTCACAAAAAATCAAGTGATTACAAAACAATTCACATTAAAATATACGAATACAAATTTATTCACAATATAATTTGTGAATAAGGATTTATTCACAATAAAATTTGCAAATAAATTATGAATTTATTCGAATTAACGATAAGATGATAATACATTTTTTTTTGTTGTTTTTTTTTTTTTAAGGCGCTTAACGTCTAGGTTGTCAACGCCTAGATTCAGTTTTTTTTTTATGGAGGTACAGATGACCAACTATGTCCCTGGCGGTGCCGCAGCGGGCTCGGGGTAAGAAAAAAAAATCTAGGCGCTAATAACCTAGACGTTAAACGCCTTAAAAAAAATAAATAAAAAAATAAAAAAAAATGTATTATCATCTTATCGTTAATTCAGATATTTATTCACAAATTATATTGTGAATAAATCTGTATTCGTATATTTTAATGTGAATTGTTTTGTAATCCCTTGATTTTTTGTGAATATTCACATTTTTTTGATTATTTACAATTTTTTCTGTGAATTTATTTGTATTCGAAGGGAAATTTGCGAATACAATTTTATTTGTATTTTTATATTTAATATATGTGAATAAAAATAAATTCGTATTCACACTTATGAATACGAATTTATTTATATTCGTATTTACAAATATATGAAGTACGAATAAATTCGTATTTTTATTTATAAATAAAATTATTCCCATCTCTGTTATAGAGGCTTATATCGCAACTAGGATTTATGATAATTGATTTTTTTTCATTAAATTATAAAATAAATAAGACTCTCCTACGTATATATATATACTAGGTGGCGAAAACCACTCGTCAACCCCTCAAAAGTGCCAGATACTTTTTTCATCGTGAGGAAACCTGCTTACGAGGTTGATCTCATGACGCAATCCGGAACTGCCGACTAGAAAATTTCACGTTTCACAACCCATAGATCTCGAAAGTAACGGTCGTTCAAATTCGTATGTATATAAATTTTTCTGTTCGCTCTCTCACCAGCTCAAAAATGGTCCGATTTTTATGAAATTTGGCACAAAAATCTTTCGTCAAGTTCTAAAGGTTTTTTTTAAGGAAATCTTAAAATATTAAAGTTAACACAGATAATGAAAAATACTTCAGAGAAAAAACGAAAAATTTGAATCACCTCAAGCTGCGGTTTTGGTACTCAAAAACGATGGATTGACATTTTTAGCAATTATGAAAACTAAAATTAGCAAACAATAAAAAAAGGTTTTTCGGTAAAAGTAATAACACAGGAAAAAAACCTGTTTATTTCTAACAGATTAATTTAAAACTTTTATTGGATATACGTGGCGTAGGCTATAAATAAATAGTTTTTATTTTCCTTTTTTTAAACTGCATTATTTTATTATTTTCCAACATGTTTCATGTTTCGCTTCCATGCCATTCATTTGTGGTGTTTTATTGGCTTCAGGGGCAATTAAATACCACAAATGCTGGGCTCAAAGAGATGGCATGGAGGCCAAGTATCATGTAGGGCAATTATAATATAAAGCTGTACAAAAAAAGAAAAATAAGTACTATTTTTTATGACTTACGACACACACATATATATATAGATATATATAAAATAATGGTAGTTCAATTTTTTACAGACACTCATTATGTATATTACCTTTTGTTTGAGACAAAGTATTATTTACAAGGCGAGAAGAGGTGGTTCTGTCGAGAATAAGAATTGGACACACCAATCCTACCTATATATTTCGTTTACCAGCCTAACTTGCTGGTAAAATACTATTTCATCGGCGAAACTGGCGAACTTCCTTAGTCTCTACAGCATTACATTAATAGGCCTCCAAGTAAACTTTTTATTGGTAATTTGAAGTTTGGAATCAAATGACACAATTTTCAAGGCCTTGTCTACAACAAGTTTCGAGAAAAGTGAAGCATTTTCTAGATGGTTGTACATTTTCTTATTGTGGCGAGGTTAGCTCAGTGGTAGAGCACTGGACTCATATGCTGGAGGACCTGAGTTCAAATCCCGAGCAAGCACTTAAGATTTTTTCTTCTAGCGTCTTCGTTCATGGGATGAATTCGGCCTCCCTGGCCGTTCCTAGGCCAACCCAGCCTTTAATTAATTTATTAATGGGTACCTTGGTGCTAAAGACTCTATCAGTCAAAGTAGCAAGGGGAAAATCAGGCGGCCAGAGCATAGTAGTGACCACACTATCTCCCTAGTGTGCAGTATGGTTACGGCCCCTCAGAGCCCTCGTGGCCTGTTACGAGACTGATTTTTTTTTTTTTTTTTACGTCACATATATATACACAAAAGGTCAATATACTTAATTGGTTAGAAATATGAGGATTAGAAAATAAAAATCAGTAGCAGGTTTTTTCCTATGTGTTGATAATATCTCATAGACGATTAAGAAATAGAAAATTAGTCAGAGGTTTAACATAATTCACCATCACTTAATGATGATATTTGCCTGCTCTAAGATAAATTAGGTTTAAATAACCTGGTCAAGGTAGAAGATGAGATTTTTGACGTCCATGGTCCAGGGATAAGAGTTGAATACAGGGGTTTCTGTTGGTAGACGCGGATGAAGTGGGAAAAGAGTGTTAATGGTTTCTTCGAAACAAAATTAACGATATAAGCGCTGCTGATTTAGCTGTATAAAGCTTTTTAGTTCCGCAATGCGGGCTAGACCTCCTCGGCAGCCTTCTGCTCGAGCCCCTAGCTTTAAGCTCGCCCTTCTAGAGCCCACTTTTACCTATTTATTTTAGTGTTTAACTTTTAACGACTCCAATTGAAAGTAAGTTTGTACAACTAACGAAATCCTGGAAGACTTTAGTTCCATCCCCCCAGTGAGAAGCAATCTCTAAGTCCTTTACAGCTTAAAGCGAGCCCGATGTCCCTAATCTCTCCTGATACAACTTTAAGCTTTTAAAGTGACTATAAATGTTTTATAAGACCAAGCCTCAATGGCCTGGTGTTCTTTTTACCTGCCTAATATTTATTTAAATAATCGAATTCGTTAACACAGACGCTCCAACACAGTAATGAAGCCTTTATACAGGATTACTGGTAATTCGACCAACATTCATCACGAGGTCATAGTTTTGGTCAAAACAAACAATTTTAAAGTTACCGTTTACAATATAATTAATATTTTAGGCTCATTAATAAAAAAAAAATATTTTTGCTTATTTTTTGTGTATTTTGTATTATTCTTAGGATTTGAGAAAAGATCTTATTGTTTTTTTTTTATTTACGACATTCATAATAAAGTATTAGTTTAAAAAACTGTAAAATCTTTAGGAGGCATTATTATGTTTTCTGAAACCTGTAACTTCGACTCTATCTCTCTCAAATAAAATATTAGTAGCTATTCCTGCAAGCTATGCTAAAAACATCTCTGGTTATCAAGCTACACAAAAAGGTATAATAGTCAGGTAAAATGTTTATAATTCATAGAAAAAAAGTGTGACAAACAAATAAGCAGGAGGTAATTTAAGTTGCACTTAACACAATAAAATATTATTTATTGTTATAGATGACTCAAAATATCTAAATTATTTTTGATCTTAGGAGGCATGGGGTCGTTAAAGCTGTCTTCCTGTCTTCATACTACTTTATTTAATAGGCCCGACATGTTTCGTGCATATTTTCGCACCTCTTCAGGGGCACTTCTTGCTAGGAAATCCTCTCGTTACCATGTACTCGCTCTGGAGTCGGGCCTATTAAATAAAGTAGTGTGAAAAGAGGAAGACTGCTTTAACGACTCCATGCCTCCTAAGATCAAAAACAATAAAATATAGATATAGAGCTGAATTACAGGTTTTGGGAAATACATAATGTAAATTTCAGTTAGTGGATCGTACTACCCGTTATCTCATAAAAATTTGATAGTTTTATTTAATTAATAGTTTATTCTGAATGTCCTAAATACGAAAACAATAAAAACCTTCAGCTCAAATGATCAAAAATAAAAAAAAAATACCCAAAACCTAAGCAAAACATTAAATATCTAGAAAACAAGTAACTTTTGGATAATACAATATAGGTTTAAAATTGTTCGTTTTGACCACAACTATCTCCTCGCGATGGATGTGGGTCGACTAACTTATTGCCGAAACGTTTATTTCTCGGTAGAAACACTCACGTATATCAGATTTGAATAAGAAAAGGGGAATTCTTAAAAACAAATATTCTGGTCGTTTTTTAAAACAATAAACATACATACTCCGAAGTACTAATGAAATAGATAAACACACTCACAAACACTCACACAAAAAAAAACAAAAAAAAAAAAAAAAAACGAAAAATGAAATTCTAAAGAGAAATCTAAATAATGTTTCTTCGACCCCCCCCCCCCAACACGCGGGCTGTCCTCTTACATTTCCCAACAACTGTCATAATTAGTTCAATATAAAATGTACAATAAAAACATTGTGGCGACTCACAAGATAGATGTCATAGGAAATTATACAAAAATTAATTTAATAAATGAAGTCGTTTTAAGCTGAACTATGAAATAAACATAACATATAATTACATAACAGTTATAAAAGTTTAATAATATACTAATTTATAACATTGAAATAGGTCTTGAATTTGTTTTGGTGTAATTAATTTTATATAAATGTATATAAATTTCTATATATATGCACACCTATATATATATATATATATATATATATATATATATATATATATATATATATATATATTTATATAGGGTGTCCCGAATTTAAATTGCAAAACTTTAGGAGCGTACTGGGAACAGAAAAACTAAGACAAAAAGTCATTTAGAGATTTGCTCGTTTTTTCTACGTTTTGGGGAAAATCACAAAACAATAGGCACAACAAGTTTTCATTTTTGTACTTATTTGTTTACAATTTTAAAATTCAATCTCTTCACATTATCTTGAAGTAGTCAATCTGCACTTGAAGATAGTAAGGGTAGCGACTATCGCCTTTCAAAGTTCGCCATATTGACTGAGGTAATTTTTTTTTTTTTTTTTTTTTACGGCGCATCGACATAATTCTTGGCCATTAGCGCCGAGATCCAGGGTGAAGCCAGGAATTTTCTCAGCGAGCCCTGAGATGAGAAAATTTCTGGCGCCGGTGGGGATCGAACCCACCATCTCCCGCTTATGAATCTAGCGCGCTAGCCACTAGACCACGGGAGACCCCGACTGAGGTAATATACTTAATTACGTTTTTGCACTTCGGGCGCTTGACAGTGAGATATGTATAAAACGTAATGTTATCCTCGACATGGTAAGGTTTAATTAGATTTTTGCTTTCTTTTATGATTCCTAAATTAGTCTTCAGTGAGTTACAAAGATATTTTGGGCTAAATAGAATCAGCCACAATGACGCGTACATATTTCAATGTTGTATACGCTGATTTAATTTTCGTGGACGGTTTCGTGTACGGCAATGGTAATGCTTTCGAAGAGGTGCGAGAGTATACGGACCAATTAACAAAAACTGTCTAATCGACGAGTCTTTTCTTTAACTTTTAATAGGCAACGAAAAAATGGGTCATTATTACTTCTTAATGAAGGCGAAAAATGCGAGGCAGATTGTCGTAGAAGAAATGCTATCAAACGCCATTTTGATAACAATCCTGAGACTAGCATCCGAAAAGCATCAGCTGCATTAAGAATATCGCGGCAGGCCATATTCAAAAAGTGCATAATTTATTACCTGAATATTATGTCAAGAGATTGAATTTTGGTAATTGTTTTTTTTTTTTTTAAAAAATTCGCAATGACAATTTATTTCCATTAAAACTGTAAATAAATAAGTATAAAAATGAAAACTTCTTTTGTTTTTTCTTTTGCGATTTTCTCCAAAACGAAACAAAAACGAGCAAATCTCTAAATGACTTTTGTATTAGTTTTTCTGTCTCCTAAACGTTCCTCAAGCTTTGCCATTTAAATTTGGGATACCCTCTATGCATACATAAATCCGTTCAAAAACACATATTCACACATACATACAAAAAGAAAATCAAACTTGTCAAAGCAGGGTTAATTCTACTTCCTCTGGTCCTACCGGGCCATACGTAAATAATAGTAACAAAAACTGGTATACAATTTGATAAATTAAATTATTCACGAGAAAAAGGTCTATATTTAAAAAAACAAAATTAAATACAATTATGTGGGGTGAATATTTAGGACATGCGGTAATAGAATAAAAATTAGTTTCAGGATATTTGCCTTCAGGATATTTTCAATTTACTAATTTTTTTTATGTCAAAATCTAATTAAAACAACATTTATTTAATTATCAGCTACCTCAAAAATTTGATTCTCTCCACTTTTTTATAAAACGTTTTGGCCTTAAATTATCTTATTTGTCCTTACACATTTTAAAATTTCGTCACATAACGGCTTAATACGTTTATCTTTAATAAAAAAAACTGAGCCAGCTGCACTTTTTACAACTGTAACTCCTCTAGGCAGAGATGTGAATTTTGCATATTCTCAAAGCCCTCCTATCAGCTTCGACTATTATATAATGAATCTCGTTGGGAAGAATTTGAAATAATGACCCCTAGGGGCACATTTTTTTCTGGAGAGGCGGTAAAAAATATTATGCACACCTACGAAGAAAGTGCCGATACTAACATAAATTGTTATGCACCAGGAAAATTCCAGATTATTTGAAATAACGTATTTTCGTTTGTCTACTGCCAGAATCAAGGTAATTACAATGCCCACATTTCTCTTTTATTAAAGTCCAGAAAGATCTGAAAAAGCTGGAAAGGAAATTATAGCCTTTAAGGGCCTCATTCATGCTCAAATTTAATTTGCTGATCCGTGGAAGGAGCCCTCTGGGAGTAATTAGTTCTTCCTATCTCTTTGATGGTACCGACACAGAGCTCAATGCGGAAAGGAGAGAAATGCAAATGAGGGGAGAATTCGAAGCCGGCAAGTCCGATAGACTTTGCGGGAAGTGTATCTACTTGTTGAGGCGTTCAGGATAAGGCATGGCGACTTTTCGCCCTCTATTACGCCAAAACTACATATAGGCTCCACCTACATTGGACCCGTATTTCGCCCGATTCGATTTCGTTTGATCGTCAACGGCCATCAGCGGCCGACGTGAGTGCCTGCATTAGTCTCGACCCTATCCGATCCGATTTAGTCAGTAATGACCTCGTAGTGAAGTGAAAATGAGTGATTAAGTTAAGAAATACCACCTTATAAGCATAGAAACCTTCGATTAGGTTGAATGTTGGTGGTAAGAGAAGTATTGGTATCGATATTTTAAAATTATTTATAAGAAAGGTAACTAGAAGGTTATAAGTATTGGAAGGTTATAAACATTAGATGGTTATAAATATTGGACGGTTATAGATGTTGGATGGTTATAAAGATCTTTCCACGCAATTTAATGAACAAGGGAAACAAAAACAAAAATGTGAATTGACAAAGTTGTTCTAAACGTTATTTCCTTTGATATAAAAAACAATGCATTGAAATCAGTTAAGATTTAAAACCTGTAGGCCTTTTTGAAACACAATATGTGGGTTGGCGCCATTTTGCTTTGTCGGTCCGAAATCGGTCAAGAAACAAACAAGTTTGAATGGCCAAGAATCGGTGGCTGTTGGATAGGACCGGATTGGATCGGGTCGGGACCAATGCAGGCACCTCCATTGAGATACATGTGTTCGTTTCTCTTCCGACAGTCGGTGGCTATTGGATCGGATCGGAAAGGGTCGAGTGTAGGTGCACCCTTAATCATCTATACATTACAGAAAAAATCAAATAAACATGACAATTGAAGTCAATTTCAAATTTCCATTGGCTATAGTTTAAAGGAATATTTCATTTACAACGACCGTGTCGTCTATTAACTTTCCACCTTCCACGATGGTAGCTCATTTGTCAATTATTTATTTACATTTTAATATCCATTATTATTAACTAAGAATTTTAGGACGGGTTATCTATAGATTACCACCCTTTTCTAGCCAGGATAGTGCTGATGCCTTTTCTTTTTTAGACCCGACAACTCTTGGCAAGGAGAGTTAAGTGCTCACGCCTTAACACTCACGGGCACCGGGCCTCCAAAAGTTAAGGCATAAAGTTCCGGAGTGCTCCAAAGTCACGATTGAATTGCTTAAACCAAGAAACCATTGAATTGCTTAAACCAAGAAACCATTGAATTGCTAAAACCAAGAAACCAATGAATTGCTTAAACCAAGAAACCAATGAATTGCGTAAACTCAATAAGAATCTCCTAACCACAATTGTCAATTAATTACGGTTTATTTTATAAGATAGTGACTCCAATTTTCACTATGTATTCAGGACGTTCTATTACATTCAATACATAGTGGATTATACATAACAAAAAAAATGAATTTAAATAAACGTGCCTCCTTATTAAATTTTCACTTTCTGCTACAGCAACTCAATTAACCATTATCTATAGTATATAAAAAAAAAATCAGCGTCAGGGGAACATGTCTTTTGGAGCGAAATCAGAGCGAAAAAATCGCATACGTTTTCGAGTCCATATGCTTGAAAGTATTCGTTTTACAAGTACCTTGAAATAAGAAAACGAATGAAACCATTTCTAAAGCGATATCTGTAACCGTTTTTGAGAAAGGTGGATAAAAATGGTTTTTCAAACTAATTTTCGGTTTGGGTACTTAGAAATATTTTTTACACGTTTAATATTTATTCAAAGTAAGTTTAAATTGTTGTTACATTTGGAGTTAAGGAAGTATTCGAAAAAAAAAAATGTATTACTAATCATGAAAAGTTTTTGGATCTTCGTATACTTTCGTAAATATCTCAAAAACGATTAAGAAATCGTTAGTTCATTTTTGTTTTAATTTATCAGTAAAATGAGTGTTTTAGTATAAGAAGGGAAGAAAATGAGAAACTTTGTGATAATGTGGTGTTTTCCTGGTGCGAACATTGAGAAGGCGGGGAGTCATTTCCGTTAAGGGTACTGTCAGTTTCCTGTTATGACACTTTAATCTTCCTTCTCTTTGTGATTTTATTTTATATTTTTAGCGAAGGACCAAACACTACCAAAAACTGCTTCTATTCCTGCACTAATGGCACTAGGGATATGAATGGAACCGCGCTAAGATGACAGCTCCTACGATTCGGACTTCTTTATTAATTTACTTCAGAGTAACATTTTTAATGCTTTAAAGGAAGAACTAAATAATAATAAAATGAAAATAATGTTCCAGAGGTCACACATTAGCGCATTGTTATTGATCCGGATAGCTTAACAGAAATGAAATTATTATTTTGTACAACAAGCACTTTTAGTAAAAAATATTTTTAACCAAATAATTATTTTAGAACCTATTGACGCCAAAGCATATGGGCATTTTTTTATAACACAAAATTTTGATCTCTCCGTCAATACAGTGTGATGTTTTTTTTTTGTTTTTGTTTTTTTTTAAAGAAAAATTAGTAAATAATACCAAACATATACTATAAATTACCTCCTAATGATTAGAATATTTACTACATGCTATCTTAATAGGGTAGTTAATTATCATAATTATTATATCCGACACCTGAGATATATTTCCTGCGAGAAATGTCAGATGTAAACAGACCCTTATTGTTTGTGATAGAAATATCTCAGACATAAATTGTTTGCAGTTTACATTAGTTACAACTTCTATATGACATAATTATCCTGCAATAACTATCAGATGTAAACAGACCCTTATTGTTTGTGATAGAAATATCTCAGACATAAATTGTTTGCAGTTTACATTAGTTACAACTTCTATATGACATAATTATCCTGCAATAACTATCAGATGTAAACAGACCCTTATTATTTGTGATAGAAATATCTCAGACATAAATTGTTTGCAGTTTACATTAGTTACAACTTCTATATGACATAATTATCCTGCAATAACTATCAGATGTAAACACACCCTTATTGTTTGTGATAGAAATATCTCAGACATAAATTGTTTGCAGTTTACATTAGCTACAACTTCTATATGACATAATTATCCTGCAATAACTATCAGATGTAAACAGACACTTATTGTTTGTGATAGAAATATCTCAGACATAAATTGTTTGCAGTTTACATTAGTTACAACTTCTATATGACATAATTATCCTGCAATAACTATCAGATGTAAACAGACCCTTATTGTTTGTGATAGAAATATCTCAGACATAAATTGTTTGCAGTTTACATTAGTTACAACTTCTATATGACATAATTATCCTGCAATAACTATCAGATGTAAACACACCCTTATTGTTTGTGATAGAAATATCTCAGACATAAATTGTTTGCAGTTTACATTAGTTACAACTTCTATATGACATAATTATCCTGCAATAACTTTCAGATGTAAACACACCCTTAAATGGGTATCAGATGCCCGAACGGAGGCAGATGAGCCACGTAAACGTTAAAACAATTCAGTGAGCATTTAAGCAATTGTTGTGGTGGGATTATTAAAGCTAGTCCATTTTGCGTAGATAATATGCCGTCTGGTGAGGGCTAAATGCCTATGAGAGGAGCAGGCTATTCCAACTGCTCACTACTACACCCAATGTAATCTAGTAATAGCACGTATTATAAGACAATTTCTCTAAAACACTTCCCAGTCACTAGGATTCTAATTCCCATTTCTGTTTTTAGACAGCATTTCAGTTAACAGTTCTCATCCTAAATGCAGATAGAAGCGGTTATTAGACTCAAACGTCTTTATTCCCAATTGCAGATAGAAGTGGATATTAGACTCAAACTTCTTTCTTCCCAAGTGCAAATAGAAGCGGTAAGTGAAGTCTAACTGCTCTCTTCCTAAATGCTGATAGAAGCAGATATTAGAATCATACTTCTTTCTTCCCAAGGACATATAGAAGCGGGCATTAGAATCAAACTGTGATGACAAATATAAACAACTAAGTGTGTTCGATAGTTTACGGCAAAAAAATTGTCTACAAATGTCAAAAACAAAATTGTGACAATAATCTGAGAATCAGAAATCCAGTAATTATAATAAAAAGCAAAAATTAAATTCAGTGATGTAATAAAAACTTGTTCTGGTTTTTATGCCCCTTTCGGATGTGGAATGAAGGCCACGAATCATGTAGGGTAATTATAAAATAAAATAATTCAACAAAATAAAAAAAAAGAACTAAAATCTAATCCCCATATATCCAAAATTAAAAAAAAAAAAATTTAAGAATACGCGAATTAGAATATACAAATATATACTCTTCTTTTAATAAAGGCCTTAAAGGTCACAAAATTGCTTCAAAACTTCATTTAAACCATTTTACTTATGTCGACTAGTTTCTAGCAAACTTGCCCTCTCTTCACAGACAAACGTTTCTTATGCATAGTAGTCGTCACCTAATAACTTAGTCCAAAACAAACAAAAAATAAATTGAAAGTATTTTTTTTTTAAATCTTAAGGGAACAATCACCACCGATCTCTTTTGTACGAGACCAGCCATGGCTGGTGATTGTACCCTTAAGTATTTAAAAAAAATTTAATTTATTTATTGTTTGTTTTGGACTAAGTAATTACTTAGTAACCTAATTAGGTTACGACTACTATGCATAACAGAAGTTTGCCTGTAAAGAAAGGCCAAGTTTGCCAGAAACTAGTCGACATAAGTAAAATGGTTTAAATGAGGTTTTGAAGCAAATTTGTGACCTATAAGGCCTTTATTAAAAGAAGAGGAAAAATAGACATGGAAGAGGTCAAAGTTACGAGAGGATATAAATATATATATATATATATATATATATATATATATATATATATATGCATAAACATATGTATGTATTATCATTATTTAAAGAAATAATATGACCGATATTGAGTAAGTAATGAAATTAATCCCTTGTAAAGGAGGTTTAATGGAAAAATGCATGTAATAGAAAATAAAAGTTAATAAGAGTAATTTATTTTTCCCTCCCTCTCAGCATAAATTAAAAACCTCATTTATATTTCCAGATAGCTCATTCCTTTAATTAATGTTAAATGACCTCTATCCTCTTATTGAAAGAATCTTAGAGGAAGAATGGAGATTGTACAATAAAAATAATTAATACTACAAAATTGTTTTTTCAGTCGGAAGGTAAGAAACAAATTATTATTAAAGGAGCGGTAGCGATATGCAATTTTTCTTCTATTATACCACTATAACTTAATCTTCATTCCTCTTTTTTAATATTAATATTGCTTCTAAAGTTGATAGCCGTATTCAGATATTACCACTAATGTTAATGATAAATTCAGACTATTACTGCTCCCACTGTTTATTGTAGTGTTCTGAAATTTGTACTTTCACTAGAAAGGCACACAAAATAAAAATATTGGTCTGTTGCAAAGACACCATACATATATTCTTATCATTTCGTCACGCTGAATCCTAATCCGGAGATCTGGTTTAAGTTCAAATTTTGTCGTTCAAGAAGAAATAACTAGATCTTCCATGGTTTTGAGGGTCACTGAATTCGAATGCGAGGTCTGTTTAATCCAATCAGCGTAAAATCAAGGCCATTTCAAGGACAAATTTTTTTTTTGTTGCACAAAATGGATTTTTGCCTACAGATTCAGAAAGAACGGAAATTTTACGTCCACATATGTGTTTTATTGTTTTTCTATTATAGTCCTAAATGTCATTTCAAGGTCACTTTACGTTCCTATGCAAAATGCAAAAGTGAGAATATGTGGCCTCTTAGAACTAGAATACTACGTTAATAAGTTCTAGGGGACTTTAAAACGCTCGAGTAATTTCATCTTAATCGACTTCATTCGAGATTTAACCTTCAAATTCGGAGTCAGCGTGTCAAATAAATAAAAATATAAGTATGGTGTCTTTAGAACAGACCATATTTTTTACTTTGTGTGCCTGTGCTAATGTAGTACTGGCACTACTATTTATTCCCGTATTTTTATTCAGCAATGTTTATTGGGAATCCTCGTGGTCTCGTAGCCAACTCCCACGATTCTAATGCGGGAGATGGTTGTTCAAGTTCCGCCTACAGTAGGGATTTTTCTCATTTCGTGGCCCGTTATATAAGCTCACAGGTAGACCCTGGATGACAGCGCTAATGACCTAGATGTCGGTGAGCCGTAAAAAACAACTGCTGCGGGGAAAAAACAACGGGATAATACTACTGCTGCTTATTGTTGTATTTATATATATATTTATTTTTTTTTAAATATATATATATATATAAAGTAAAACGTAAGATAAACAGAGACAAAAACCTGTCTGACAGAACAAAACTAACAATTTCGAAGTTTTAAGCACTTATTTACCCGACTAACACCACCCCATCGAAAATTACATTAGGACATTTTAGTAGAGAATTTAGTAAGCTTTCGAATGGTCACCTTCCACATACCACGATTTTCCGACCGTTTTCGAGATATTTTAGAAAATATACCATGATCTGGAAACTTTCTTTGTGTATTAATACATTTTTTTTTCTAATACCTCCTTAACTTGAAACCCAACCAAAATTTAAATATCATAGATTAGAAGAATATCAAACATCTGGAACAAGTTTCAATCTACTGTTTCTGATATAGCTTTAATGGTTTCATACGTTTTCCTACGTTAAGGGACCTATTAAGCGAGTACTTGCAAGCATAATAACTCGAGAACGTAAGCCATACAATTTTTTTCGCGCAAATTCCACTCCAGAAACGATGTTTCGATGGACAGATTATTCTGGTTAAGTCTTTTTGACCTTTCAAATTAGACGAATGATTTTTGTATATTTATATATATATATATATATATATATATATATATATATATATATATATATATATATTATTTTCGTAGTTAATGGGATCTAAAACGTATTTTCTAATCGGTACTTACGGATTTCGATCGGCCTTATAAGAGGGTTTCTTCCCTATGGAGGGTGGGAGGAACCGTGCTAACAATGACCCAAATGCTTGAATTACTTAAAAAAAAAAAACAAAAAACACACATATACACACAAATGTGGCTTGACATTGCACTAGATATTCTGAAAAATTAGATGAATTTTAAATCATTCAAAAAGGTGAACTTTTTTTAAATTGATTTATTGAGACACTTCGCAGCTTTGGCGATAAGAGCTTTACATCTGGTATAGCTTGGAAGGTGGATTTTAATCAGATTAAAATGATCTTGAATCAACATTTGAGGATAGTTTGACTGAATACTGTTTGATATCGTAGGCGATGTTTGAAATCGTGTCGGCCGCTCTAAGACTAGGTGCTCCAAGTCCATACCGTAGTAAAACATATCCCGCACTAAATTAGCATCTACAACAGCGGAAATCAATACGCAGCCTTGATCTAATTATTCTTAGGTCTCCAATAAATCAAAAAAAATATAGAGGGTCTCTACAATTTAGGAAAATTAACAATGTAAATACAAAAGTTTTTTTTTATGTTAGCAGAATTGCACTCGACTCATATGTTCTGACACTCCAGAATATGTTCTGGAGGACTTGAGTTCAAAACTCAAATGGACATAAATATAACAAGTTATAAGGCACATTTTCTATGTTTCCTAACAAACATAGGAACAACCAAAGATCTTGCGTTTTACGCAAGTTGCTATGACGCCAAATGGGAGTGCCGATGAAAACCCTAAATGAGAGAAAAAACCTAAAAGAGTATCAAAAATAAATATCATATCAGTCAAAAAATCACAGTTCCCGTGGATAAATAGCTTTTTGACTCTCTTCTATTGGATGTTTAAGAAATGCCGTGATCACGACCTCTTCTGGTAGCCGAAGCACAATGGGCAGTATTAATTAAACAGGAGACCGTTCAGAAATCACGCAAGCCCCCCCCTCACTCACACACACAATCCACAATCTAGGATAGAGTTCATTTCTTCGGGTCATCGTTTCACTTTAGACGTACGTTCATTTTTTAGCCGTCTCGAAACCAAACCACATTTACTTTCACTATGGCAATATGTATAAATTAATTTGGGTTAAACTGAAGGAGAGCGTTCTCAGCACCTATTTTTTTTTTTTTTTTTCAAATTTTGCACTATAACGTATTTTGATGCACTAAACATGAATCCCTTAAAAAAAATAGTTGCTCTCAACTAGGAAAGAAATTATTAAGCACTAAAGTTCACTGTTATGAAGGTTACAAAAGATGATGTAAACAGCGTATTAATAATCATGTATTTTAAGAAGAATGTCTGGGACGGCTTTTGGGCAGACCTGCTTAAGAGTAGATTTAAAAATTAGCCCACCTAGTAAATAATTACCAATGATAAATATGAGACATATATTAATCATTGAAAGTGTTTAATACGTACAAGAAAAATAAATACTTTCTGCACCACGAAAATATGTAAAGAAAAGAAGATGTAGGAGGTTGAGAAGAATGGCCAACGTCCATACCAAAACCATTGTATGGCATTACTAAATCGGCACAAATGATTCTCTTCGCCGGCACGTTTTTGGTTGTTCTCTACAGCCGAGGGGTTTTCAGCTCCGGCCGGTGGTTTTGCCGGTCCGTGTGTGCTTTACAATTCACTCCCATGTACTTTTGCTGCCGTCCAGCACCGGGTATCTGCCGCCAATCCAACTCGCTGTTATTGATAGAATTCCGATGTTATGGAGGTTATAAATGGTTTATCAACATTTCAAATGAGAGTTCTTTGTTCCCAATGTTAGATGTCTGCGCATGCGCATGTTTACAAATACGCTGTTTACTTCAACTTTAACCTCAACAACAGTGAACTTTAGTGCTTAATAACTTCTTTCCTAGTTGAGAGCAACTTTTTTTTTTAACGGATTCGTGTTTAGTGCATCAAAATACGTTACAGTGCAAAATTTGAAAACAAAAAAAAAGTCGGTACTGAGGACGCTCTCCTTCAGTTTTACCATTAATTTTATTCCAAAACCATGCAAAATATGAAACTAATTAACTTAGATATTGCAACTAATAACAGTACAGGACATGTTTCATATATCACTATATTTATTAAAAAAAAATCAGTCCCGTAACAGGCCACGAGGGCCCTGAGGGGCAGATACTATAGAGGTATCTGATTCATGACCATACGGCACACTAGGGAGATAGTATGGTCAGTACTATGCTCCGGCCGCCTGATTTTCCCCTTGGCCGCTTCGACTGCTAGAGTCATTAGCACCGAAGGTACCCATTATTAAATTAATTAAAGGCTGGATCGGCCTAGGGACGGCCAGGGAGGCCGAATTCAACCCCTGAACGAAGACACTAGAAGAAAAAATCTTTAATGCTTGCTCGGGATTTGAACTCAGGCCTCCAGCTTATTAGTCCAGTGCTCTAACACTGAGCTAACCTCGCCCCCTCACTATATTTATGTGTGGCAGAAATTTCAAACAAGCCACCCACTTTCTTCACTACTCCTTTATTCTGCTGTACATGACTCTCGTCATTATGACGCCTCTTCAGGAGCACTTAAACTAATATATAATTAGAGCCTACAGCTCCGAGAACCTTCCGCAGGTAGGGCCACGTTTGGACTGATAGGGTCAATCATGTCTACTACGTATCAGCTGTTTAAAATCGATAGATAATTTTGACACAGTAAAGATATTATATAAGGAGAAAAAAACAATAAAACGTGAAAAAAGAAAAGAAAATACACACATAATGAAAGCAGGAAAACTAAAATTAAAACCCTAGATAAAATATGTTTTTAATTTATTAGACAAGACGACATTTAATTAAGTTTTTTTTTTTTTTTTTTTTTTTTTTTTTTTTTTGTACGGCGCATCTACATCTAGGTCATTAGCGCCGACATCCAGGGTTCAGCGAGGAATTTTCCCAGCGGGCCCTGAGATGAGAAAATTCCTGCCGGAGGTGGGAATCGAACACACCATCTCCCAATTATGAATCCAACGCGCTAGCCACTAGACCACGGGAGACCCCTAACATGTAGAGCTAAATAAGGTTAAGGAGGATATTGAAGAAAGTGAGTGTTTTGTTTGAAATTTCACTTTCTGCCACGTATAAATATATTGAAAAAGTCACCGTCTTCTCATATATATAACGCACACACATATTACAAATAAGACAATAAATTATTACAAATTAAAAGCTTGGAATAACGAAGAATACACATTAGCAAGAAATACCAAGTAGTACTGACCAAACTTCACATTG
Organism: Gonocerus acuteangulatus; assembly: GCA_946811695.1. Lineage (NCBI taxonomy): Eukaryota > Metazoa > Arthropoda > Insecta > Hemiptera > Coreidae > Gonocerus > Gonocerus acuteangulatus. The sequence goes on along the minus strand of OX328132.1, from coordinate 37,414,043 downwards.
ATATTCATTACTCACACATATTTACCTCATGAAGAAAAAAAAAAAGTTTGTAACATAACTTTGTTAATTAAACTCTCTTTAGTCAATGAATGAAAATACTTAGTGTATTATATAATTGGCAAATAAAGATATTTAAAAAATAAAAAGTCACTGAATGTAAGAGACGTGACAAACTGAACATTACACACGACCTACAAGAACTTCTTACAGAATACACACTAAACTGCACACCTTAAAACACATCAATAAGTAATTCAATCCCGTAGACCTTCTTATATTTTTCAACTTCTTAAATTTAAATCCTCGGTTCACTCCCGTAACACCCGATCTCGTCCTTCCGATCTTTATATTCCTTCCCACCGAACAGCAATATTCGAAAAATCATTCGTCACCCGTGCCACCTCGCTATGGAATTCCTTACCTCTGTCTGTCCGCCATTCTACCAATCTTGAAACCTTTAAATCCCGACTCTTCCACCACCTTCTATCCCTCCAAGTTTTACCCAACCCCTAGTCTATATTGAAGCTGTACACTATATACTGATACTGATAGCATTTATAAGTTTTTAAGTTTATACGTAAAATTCAAAATTATTTTTTAATTTCAAAATTATTCCTATGGGGCTTCTGTCCCGGAATAAGAATAAAACTTTTCATTCATTCATTCATCAATATGGATCGCACAGTAAAAAAAATATATATGAAAGTGTATGTGTTTGTATGTATATATACGTATGCATATATAAAGAAATGTTTATTACATCAATTACACCAAGATATTTAGTTGAAAACTTATTCTAATTTCATAAATTACAATATTAAGCTTCCTTTTTAATTGTTTATTTTATGGCGCTCAATGTGCACCTTAAACCACTTAATTTATTAACTAAATTCTTGTCGCCATTAATTTATTAACATCTAGGTAGTTTGTCACCATCTATGTTATATTTATAACTGTTAATGGCAGTTCTTGAGAAATTTAAGAGCATATCGCTCTTGTTGTGGTACTCCAATAAATAAATTTAAAAACAAATTTTAGCAATTTCTTTTGAATTTACATTATTAATAAATACGTCTTGTCTTCATATCGCATATATATTAGGAAACTGTTCGACTCAAACGACCGAGGAGTGGGATTTGGAAAGTTAGAGCATAAATTATAAAATTTCTATTTGCTTTTGTATAAACTCGACAACTTTTCTTAATGCCTCTAAAGATAGACAATAATAAAGAAAATGTTGGTGCTAAATTTCCTATTATTTTGTGCGTAGAATTCAGTCGATTTGAGGAGGGAAAGAACATATGCGACGATAAAACTAATATTATTACAATATTGTGTACATAAAGCAGTGTTTGCATCATTTCCCCTGTTCAAATTAAATTAAAAGGGAAATATTAGGTTGGAGTTTGTTCAGAATGAATTTAACGTTCTTCCGATCAAATACTGTGATTTAATTGGCAACTGAGCTGGAGTAGAATATGGAAATATTTCGATTTGATTTTAATATATGCTACGAGTGTCGCCCCGCGCCTTTTTAAGAATGGCACAATTAGAAGGACCGTATTGTGGCCTGTATTTAAAATACCGCTGGCCATGGCTAAAAAGGAAATAATTGACTAACTTCTGTTGAAACATCTGTAAATAATAAGCCAACACACAAAGATAGATACATTCCTAGTGCTTCCACCCATCATCCAGAAAAAATCAGAAGAAAAGTAGACAAAGGCAATACAATCCCTTCACATTAGTCGCGATTTACGAAAACTATATTTGTAATTGAGCCAAGGGACAACCTCCGCAAGAAACGCGGAACTGCTATTAACATAAGTTGTCAAAGCGGAAATAACAGATCCTAGAGCAATACCTGATTTGACTACCCAGAAAATTCGTCATAGATACAGTGTTTTGTAACTAATAGTCCGTCGGCCCGTGTACATTTTATGCAACGATTTTTAAGATACTTCATTTTTTCACTATTGATTGTACAAGTCTTAACTAGAACAGTGCCACTTGTCAGCTGGCTAGGTAGCGGTGGGTTTGGCTGCGGGGGCGTTGCAAAATTCGGAAAAATATGAAAATGTGAAACGATTTTAAGATTCATGAAATTTTTTGGAGAAACACCTTTCATTATACAATAATCATTGGCACTTGTCAGCTGGCCGACCAGCGGTGGACTGACTCTCAGCTGGGGGTCTAAACTTGGCAAAAATACGAAATTCTGAAACGATTTTAAGATTGCTGAAATTTTGGTGGTTACTAGTATTTGTAGTGAGATTAACGAAAAACATTGTCAGCTGCTCATATCTTGGTGGAAAACATGTCAGCTGGGGGTGTATAAGCGCTGAGCGTATGGCGCGCGCCCCGCATTATACCGCTAGCTGACAACTTTTCCACCCACAAATAAGCAGCTGACAATTTGTTTTGTCAATCTTATTACGAATACTACCTACTATCAAAATTTCAGGAATCTTAATATAGTTTTTGACTATTTAATAGCGAAAGCATGCTTATATTCATTACAACTTCTGAATATATTGATTGTAAATGAATATTTTTATTATCAACGTTAAAATATATTATGTATTTGCATTAAGGTATGATGAAATTATATATCATTTATTTGTATAAAATACATAGCACATAAAACATTTTCGCCTGTGAATGCGTGAAAATCAGGCAACGCTTGTTAGTTTGGTTTGTTCACGTTCCCATATTCATCCAAATTTTAACATCTAATAATAATATGAATAAAATGTACATATGTAAATGGTTTGATGGCAAACAATTACCTCCAGTAGTTGAAATGATTGTTGGAGATCAGTAATTCACAGTATTTTATACAAATAAATAATATATTTTTTCATCATACCTTAATACAAATCTATACAAATAATACAATTCTAACGGATCGCTGTCTGTATCTGGAAGATGGGGAAAAATACTATTGGGGACCTTTATCAATGCAATAGTACCCAAAACAATGATTTTTAAAATGTTTGCCTGCTTGTCTGTTTAACTGTTTGTCTGTGCAAGCTTATCTCAGAAACGGCTTATCCGATTTAGTTGCAGTATTCACTAATATAGTGTGGTACGTTTCACTTAACATTTAGTGCTTGTTTCATGCGAATAGGTACATAAATAAAAAATTTATGCCAATGTAAAGAATCACGTTCAACATTTCATGAACTATCGTTAATACGATACACACCAGAGGTTTTTTCGTCACGAAACTTTGTATATAGTATTCCCTTAGCAAATGATTTAACGAGTTCTTTAACCAGAAAAATTGGTTCATCTGTAGGAGGGGTTTACTCTGGACCCAAAGTCGCTCGGACGAGACTCGATATTCGTTTGTGGAATTATTAATAGATAAATATGCTGTAAAAATAAAGTAAATCGGTTTATTAGGAGGGGGGTTTATTCTGGACCCGATTTACCAACTTACCACTACTAGCCGTAATCTATCTTCACATATAATAAAATTCTAACGGATCGCTGTTCGTACATGCAAGATATATGAGTAAAAATACTATTGGGGGCCTTTATCAACGCAATTGTACCCAAAAGAATGATTTATGGAATTGTTCTCTGTTTGTCTGTATCAGACACTCTATACACACTACAGTTAAACAACCCTTGAGGGGTCTAGAGCTTCGTCACGTTTTAGCAATCCTAGCAGCCTGTATGCTTGATCCCCGATGGCTATACGCCTAATATCGAGTAGTCATAAATCTACTGTAAAGTAGATAAATAAATAAATAGATAGTACTAGAAGTAGTAGAAAAAAATACCTATACGACGATGTTTATAATCTAAAATAAACAAACAAGAACCTTCATGTTTAACTCCTCTGGATTACGGATGGGATATTGAAGATAATATATAAACATGTAAATGGTTTGACGGCGAACAATTCCGTCGAGTAGTTGATATGTTGTTCGAGATCAGCAATTCACTGAAGGCATTAAAACTATTTATTTTCTATGCTTTATTAATGTTTAATCATTTTATCAATAACAGTAATTAGTATTTTCAGCTGAAAGACACCAAGAAGAGGATGACCGCACAATTAGTGTGGATGAGGGCATTGATGACTCTGAAGGTGCAGAGTCAGAATCAGAAAACGACATACTATTATTATTATTATAATTAATTGTATAATACTTTTTGTATTACCAATACAGTATTTTATACAAATAAATGACATATTTTTTCATCATACCTTAATGCAAATACATAATATATTTTGAATGAAATGAAATGAATGAAAAAAAAAAACTTTATTCTGGGACTTCGTCCCATAAGAATAAAAATAAGTACAAAATAAACAATAAAAAAATTTAACCTAAAAATATAAATATGAATAAAGAAAAACAAAAGTATAAAAGAACAAAACAAAAAAAACAACGAATACAAATATTATATGTGAAGCCTTAAATAATAAAATTAAATATAAGTAAATATGTACATTCATTGGAATGGGGCAATGATGATACAATGTTCAGAGGGGGATGGGAATAAAATTAAAGAGTTTAAATAAACAAATAAATATTAAAAAGTTTAATAAATATTAAAGGAATAGGGGCTATAAAAAGATATAAACTAGGAAAATGCATAAACACGAGAAAAAAACAGCAATATAATTTACAAAGGTAATCAGGTCTTCCTGGTGGTGAAATTTTAAGAAGCGTCTTCCTGGGAGGATAGGAGAAAAGCAAAGAGGCGGGATTTAAAGACAGGTAAGGAAGGAGAGTGTCGAATGGAAAGAGGGATAGAGTTCCAGAAGGAGGAGGCTCGGGAGATGAAGGAACGGTCGAAGAAGGCTGTTTTATGAGTGGGAGGATAGAGATCGGAGGGACGGGAGCGGGTACCACGGGAATGGACAGCAGATTTAAACTGCAGGAGGTTGTAAATATAGGAAGGAGATTTGGAAGAAATGGTTTGGTAAAGGAAGGAACCTAGGAAATATTGTCGTCGAATTGATGGAAATAGCCACTTCAACTCGGAATACCGGTGTGAAATATGGGCATCCCTGGGGGTATCGAGGATAAATCTGAGAAAACTGTTCATTAATCGCTTAAGACGAACCTCAAGCTCCCCAGTGAGCCCTCCATACACCAGGCAACCATAGTCGAAGTGGGGGAACACTAGAGAAGATACAAGAAGCTGACGTGTAGGAGTAGGGAGGAGGTGACGGGAACGGTTAAATAGTTTAAGGGTGGCTATGGAGCGAAATTTTAACGTTGATAATAAAAATATTCATTAACAATCAATATATTCAGAAGTTGTTATGAATATAAGCATGCTTTCGCTATTAAATAGTCAAAAACTATATTAAGATTCCTGAAATTTTGATAGTAGGTAGTATTCGTAATAAGATTGACAAAACAAATTGTCAGCTGCTTATTTGTGGGTGGAAAAGTTGTCAGCTAGCGGTATAAAGCGGAGCGCGCGACATACGCTCAGCGCTTATACACCCCCAACTGACAAGTATTTCACCAAGATATGAGCAGCTGACAAAGTTTTTCGTTAATCTCACTACAAATACTAGTAACCACCAAAATTTCAGCAATCTTAAAATCGTTTCAGAATTTTGTATTTTTGCCAAATTTAGACCCCCAGCTGACAGTCAGTCCACCGCTGGCCGGCCAGCTGACAAGTGCCAATGGTTATTGTATAATGAAAGGTGTTTCTCCAAACAATTTCATGAATCTTAAAATCGTTTCACATAAAATGTACACGGGCCGACGGACTATAAGCCAGAAAAGTACAATAGCCCCTTTAGCACGTTTTCTCACGCTCTGCATAGGGAGGAAACCCGCTTATGAGGTTGGCCTTATGACGCAATTTAAGACGATTACCCTATTTTTCCAACATATTTATATGTGGTAAAAGTTAAAATTTCTTAAAAAAAAACACTCAATTTCTTCAGGACTCCATTATTCTGCCCTACATGTTTCTCGTCTCTATGACGCCTCTTCAGGAGCACTTAAAATAATATATAGTTACAGTTGAAGGTTCTCGGAGGTGTAGGCTGTAATTATATGTGCTCTTGAAGAGGAGTCATAGAAGCGAGAAACATATAGAGCACAATAAAGAAGTAGTGACGAAAATGAGTTTTGTAATGTTTTGTTTTAAATTTCACCTTCTGTCACATATAAATATACTACTAGAAAATTTCACGCTGCAGAACCCAGAGATCATGAAAATGTAATGAAATTTGGTACAAGAATAATTTGTGAGAATTCTAAGTTCAAGTTAATCCGCAAATTAATTAACCAGCAAAATCCGCATACATTTTTGAGCTCCTAGGATTGTAGGTACACATTTGTAGATTCTTTAACGTCGGGAAACGAATGTATAACCACTTAATGGCCGATTTTCTATTAAAAATGTCCAATTTTTATACCATTTTTTATTACCCACCGATAAAGCCCAATTGATGTTGCTTTGTAAGTCGAAAAAGCGCATTTGTTTTCGCAAAAATATAATATTTATCATGGTTCATGACATTTCCCAAGTTAAGCTGGGCTTCAATCAAGTAGCAAAAACATAACACGTATAATAATTAAAGTAAAACATTACATTGCCAGCGCCCGAGTTAATACATTCATGGGAAACTCGAAACGGCATCTGTACACGAGATATCTCGGGCGTGGTCCTTAAGACATAATGGATGCTCGTTCAATCATTCCCTAGAATAAAGCCGGTTTAATTACTTAAGACAAGACAGCAAAACGAATCAGAAGTCTAAAAGCAACTCTAAATTTCAGTTTAGTCTTTGCAGCCACAGAACCACCAACCCGCCGCATACCGGCCGGGCATACTCCTTTGTGGCCCTCTTACTCCCACAAATCCAACATTAAGACTCGCTCACTTCCATTACATTCTTCAAAAATTTCCTGTAGCAACATTTCCCCCAAAAACTCACACAGCAGAACATCTACCGGCATCTAGGAAAGCAACAGTTTATTCCATAGGAAACAACTCCAATATGCAGTTTCCTACAACTGCGGAAGGAACAGATAATATGACAGGGAAACTTCCTCCGATATACAGCTTCTCCCATAACTTCACCAGAAACAGTTCCTCCAAAAGCTCGGGCAGCAAAAGTTGATTCGACAAGAAAACTTCCTCCGACAACTCCGATATACAGTTTCCTTTACAACTTCGACAGCAACAGTTCCTTCAATAACTCCAGCAGCAATAGTCAATTAGAAAGGAAACAATACACGACAACATTGATATACAGTTTCCCCTAAAACACCGACAGCAACATTTCCTCCAGCAGCAATAGTCAATTCGAAAGGAAACCATACACAACAACATTGATATACAGTTTCCCCTACAACTCCGACAGCAACATTTCCTCCAGCAGCAATAGTCAATTCGAAAGGAAACCATACACAACAACATTGATATACAGTTTCCCCTACAACTCCGACAGCAACATTTCCTCCAGCAGCAATAGTCAATTCGAAAGGAAACCATACACAACAACATTGATATACAGTTTCCCCTACAACTCCGACAGCAACATTTCCTCCAGCAGCAATAGTCAATTCGACATAAAAACGTCCTCTAGCTCCGATATACAATTCTAGTAATATGACGGAATATGAAGACTATCTTCAATGCTTCCCAACTTCATCCTCAATCAACGAACGGAGCTCAGATGACGCTGAAAGGGACCTGCCCCCAGCGCATGTCTGCTCCAAACAAAAGCTGGAGTCGAAGAGAGATCCGTGAGCCACAAATATTGAAGCACTTCAACGAAGAGAAAGCCAATGCTAACACTTCACTTGAGGGTCTATGCAGCAGATTTTTGGGCAACTGTCTTCTGAATTAGAGTTCTCCAAATGGGTTGTGGTAATTTTTAAATGGTAATGTTGTTTTAAGTACATTGATATGATTTGAGGTTCGATAATCTGTAGAGTTGTTCAAATTGTCTGTTAAGTTCCCGTTTTTTAAGTTTCGTGTGATGATGCGAGGTAAGTCGAGATTCCAAATGTAGACCCAGGTAGCGATCTGTATCAGAAGAAGATAATGGAAGGTTACTGAAGTTTACTAGTGGACAGGAATTGCGCCGAAGGATGAAGGTGATGTGATGACATATTTTGCATCACTCTTGAATTTTCTTCAGACGCAGTAAGGGATTTATGTGGGATGCCAGCTATCTACCAAAAATCAGGGAGCAAAGGTTCCTCCGAGAGGGTAATTTCCACTGAGAAGCAACTCAGTCAGCAAAACCTCCTCAAACTGATGATTATTAAATTATAAATCACACGTGCAACGAGCAGTCAACAGACGTTCCCGACTCTTCATGAAATATTTTTGACAATCGCAAAAAGGCATCTTGCGATAACAAACGACTGAGTTACAAATCGTTAAACTAAACACATCTGGACAAATGGGTACAGCATAATTTTCCATTGGCCTTTCGAATGGAATCAATTTTTTGCATATAATCTTCTCAAACCACTATATCATAAATTGTTATACGGTGAATTCTAATGCCTTAAACACTAATGAAAACTTCCAAAACTTATAACTAAACCGTAGGAAGTTATTTTAGTACTCTCCCGTTAAAATAACATTCTGACTGTATATATATATATATATATATATATATATATATATATATATATATATATATATATAAGCAGAAGAGAAGAGTAGCTTGAAGCCGGACAGGGTAAATAAAACATTGAAGTAGTGAAGAACTTTATTTATGAAAGAATAATAATGTAGGTTGGAGAACAACAATGGAGGAAAAAATTATGTTTGTATATATATATATATATATATATATATATATATATATATATATACCATATATATGTTATATATACATCCATATATATTATATGTATACATATATATATATCCATATATATTATTTATATATATATATATATATATATATATATAGAGAGAGAGAGAGAGAGAGAGAGAGAGAGAGAGAAAGAGAGAAGAGAAAGAGAGAGAGAAGAGAAAGAGAGAGAGAGAGATTGAGAGAGACAGAGAGAGGGAGGGAGAGAGAGAGAGAGAGAGAGAGAGAGAGAGAGAGAGAGAGAGAGAGAGAGAGAGAGAGAGAGAGAGAGAGAGAGAGAGAGAGAGAGAGGGAGAGGGAGAGAGAGAGAGAGAGAGAGAGAGAGAGAGAGAGAGAGAGAGAGAGAGAGAGGGAGAGGGAGAGGGAGAGGGAGAGAGAGAGAGAGAGAGGGAGAGTTATACATAATTTATATATATATATATATATATATATATATATATATATATATGTATATATATATGTATATATATATATATACTATATATATATATATATATATATATATTTACATTACATATAAACTACTTAGAACGACCTCCATATTCGTGACCTATGGGTCATGACTCTTCGACCTCCGGATCGCCTCTTAGGGTCAATGACATATTTTTGAGATTAGCGCGCACAGACAAAATTCTAAAAATCATTGTTTTCGGTACTATTGCGTAGATAAAGGCAACCAATAGTATTTTTCCCCATATATCTTCAGACGGCGATCCGTTAGAATTTTATTGTATGTATAGATAACTAAACACTCTTTACATAAATTAGCAGAGTAAAACGGAGGAGGAATAAAAACTCGACGATGATAGAAGCTTAGAGTTGTAACCTGAAAGAGGTGGACTATGAAGAGAGAGCGTGATTGGAGATTATTTAAGTACAAAAAAGCTCCGACGACTCAGCGAGTTTGGAGAAGGCCTAGGCTCTTCAAAGGAAGTGGGCTGCTCTAATCACAGCAAGGACAACTCGAGTCTTTCCGATCCTCCCTAGGGTTGGAGGGATCAACTCCTCAGGAGCTCTCTCATTGGATAGAGACTTAGTAACATTAGTGTTAGAACTTTATGCTACTACGTAACCTAACGCGAATGTTTAACAACGTTATCTATCAGTTTATGACAAGAAGCTTTAAAAGACTCAGAAGAAGCAATAGATAAAATAATAAAACTATTAAAAGAAATTAACATTTATAACAAAATATAAGAATTTTATATATAATATAAGGAATTTGCTGTTGAAGAAATTTTGAGAAAAAAAGTAAATAAATAAAAAAGAAGAGTTTAAAAATCCATATGAAAAAAAAGTATTAAGAATATAATATGTATTTCTTTAATTAAGATTAATTATTTGTATATGTATGTATTGTATATATGTTTATATAAAAAAAAATAAAAATAAAATAAAATAAATAAATAAAAAAAAAGAGAGATTAAAAATCCATATGAAAAAAAAAGTATTAAGAATATAATATGTATTTCTTTAATTAAGATTAATTATTTGTATATGTATGTATTGTATATATGTTTATATAAAAAAAAATAAAAATAAAATAAAATAAATAAATAAAAAAAAAGAGAGATTAAAAATCCATATGAAAAAAAAAGTATTAAGTATAGAACCCCTCCATAATGACCTAAACATCCCATTTGTACAAGATAGAATCCCTAGCCGATTCTCATCCTTCCATAGTAAATTAATCAATCATCCTAATCCTATAGCCCAATCCTTATCCAGCACCAATCATCCTTCCTCTCCACCAATACGCCTTAATAGAAAGTGGCCCCGAGATCTACTAAGGTAGTGAAGTGTCGTGGAGTGATCAAAAATCAGTGTAATTATATTATTGAGTGTGATATCGATGGATATTTTCTCTCCTCGTGATATCACAGGCCACGTCTCATTCGCCTCCAATCCTCCCTGCTAGTCGCAGTATGTGGTTGGATGGGGTAAGGTTAACTCGAGGTCATCCTAGAATCCTTCCTAACAATGAAGGTATTCGTCTGACAACTGGGGACACCTGAGGCGTGGACGAGCTACGTGTATCAAATTACATAATACAATTGAAATTGTAGATTGTAATATCCTGTAAATAAAGAAATATAATATAAAAAAAAAAGTACATGTATTTCTTTAATTAAGATTATTTATTTGTCAATGTATGTATGTATTGTATATATATGTATATAAAAAAATAATAAATAAAAAAAATTAATAAATAAATAAAAAAGATTTTAAAAATCCATATGAAAAAAAAAAGAAAAAAGTATTAAGTATAAAATATGTATTTCTTTAATTAAGATTAATTATGTGTCAATATATGTATTTATTTTATATATGTGCATATAAAAATAAATAAATAAATTTAAAAAAAAATTAAAGTTTAAAAATCTATATGAAAAAAAAAATATGTAGTATAAAACATGTATTCCTTTAATTAAGATTAATTATTTGTCAATGTATGTATTTATTGTATACATGTGTATATAAAAAAAATTATCCTAGTGATGTATATAAGTAATAAGTAATCTAATTGTCCACATTTTATGAATAACAAATGTCATCAGATTTTATGTGACTATTTCACTTAACTTGAATGCTTATTGACACAATCTTTGAGCGAAAATTCTTTCTTCTTTTGAATCCGTGGCAGGATTCGACTATCACATTGAATGAACCATAGGTATCGTTTATATTTGATGTGACCACTGAAATGAAACCGATTGCTTATCATCATAATCTTTCAGGGGAATTTCTTTTTTACTTTGAATCCGTAGATTGTATCCAGGTGATTCGATGTCAACATTTTATGAACGCCAAATATCATCAGACTTTTATGCGGCTACATTACTGAACCAGAATGTTTATCAAAATAATCCTAAAGCGGAATCCTTTTATCCCCTAAATTCGTGATTTCATTGAGGGATTCAATATTATATGTACAAGAAATATCATCAGACATCAATGTGACTACTTAACGGGGCCAGCGTCGTGGCGTGTGCGTCAGCAGATAGCTTGCCTTTCTTTCTATCCCCAAAACTCCGGGCCTTCGTATTTGGTTTGGGACCTCATTGCGTTATTCCCGGTTATGTTGGCGGGTCTGGTATGGCAGCCCGCTGTTGTCGCGTATTTGGCACTTAAATAAATTGTAATTAATCCACTAAAAGTACATCATTTCAAAAGTTTCTTCACTTATTTATTGTTTTTGTATGTTTACTGAAATAAATATACGAAAGGAAGACTTGGGCACTTTTGGAAAAAAAATTCTAAGCCATCGGTCCTCAAAGTGTTCAGGACCGATGGCTTCGGCATAATCTACAGTATAATCTTTTAGCGGGATTCCCTTTATCCTGTAAATCCAAGAATTGTGCCCAAATATTCGATGTCCATATTCTCGAGCTAAAAATATCGTTAGAATTTTATGCAACAACTTAAAATAACATTAATAATAAAGGAACAACATAGTCATTGAGCGGAATTCCATTATTTCTATGAATTCGAAGATGAATTCCAGGGACTCGCTATCCACATTTAATGAATAATATCGTAGGTATTTATCAAAATATGATTCCCTATTTGCTAGAGATTGATTCTAAAAATTCCCAACTACAAAACCATTATTCAATTATTTTTCTCGAAAGTTGATTGTTTTAGGGTAAATTTAGATTTTATCTTATTTTTAAAATTTCACCTGTCTCTTCAGACAGTAATTTCACACTTATTAATAGCAGTAGGTACAAATCGAAGCTTTATTTTTAAAAACATTCAAAATCAATTTTTAAGTTGCTATTATGGCACCACCAAAAAAGAAAATGTGTAAATAAATATCACCTACAATAACGCCAATGATTTCGACAGGAACTTTGCGCTTAGAAATGAATTGTTTGAAAGGACTGACGCTTAAAACCCGTTAGTGCACCACTAAAGTAAATAAATTTGACAATAATATTTACGCTTGATACATAACTTTTTGCATTTGTTCTTTTCTCAGTGTGTATGTGTCCAACGTTCAAAATAACAAATGTGTTTGACAGCGCACAATGAAAGAGCTCGCCAAAATAGCAATAAGCTAACAATAACAAAACATAATACGGAGTTGGCGCTAGATAATAGTGGGCTGTAAAAAAAAAAAAAAAAAAAAAAAAAAAAAAAAAAAAAAAAAAAAAAAAAAAAAAAAAAAAAAAAAATTAATAATAAAAACTGCCAGGTAAAGGGATAAAAATAACCAAAAATGCTTCTATATTATTAGTTTATCCCCTAAGAATGCTTCTAGGCTAATTAATTTAATTAGGTAGAGATGTATCTAATTTGATAAAACTTAAAATTTCCTTTGATGCTCATTGCAAAAAGCTAATTAAAAAAATGAATCTAAATTATTATTGTCGAGTAAATAAAAGCCAGTATTAATTAAACAGAGAACCAAAATATTTTCATGCAAAGTAAGGTACCATCAAATCTCTTAAAACAGGAAAAGTTAAATGAATATCTTATTATGTAAAAGTATAAATACAAATGCTTTACAGAAATATTTATCGCAAATCAATTTTAATTCATATCCAATATAAGAGGTGGTGAGCTCACATATTTTATTCAATCCACCCCATTACATATTCTTTCTTTACTTCTGAAGTTCATACATTTTTCAGCTTTTACTGAACGTGTTGGCATTATTTTTTGATAATGAATTTAAACAATCTTGTCAGTTTTAATGTTTTGGATAATTCATCGAACTAAGAAAATCAGTAGTTACCCCACCCCCTTAAGCATGCATAAAAAAATATACAATTTATTATGGCCATTTCTCAAGAAAAAGATAAGAAAACGGGATTTATTCTTTAAAAGAGACAATAATAAAAGAAGCATTGAATAAAAGTAAAACAATTACATCAAACATTTAGACAAAAAATAGAATGATTATAGTAATGAGTGGTTTCTACTTTTCAAGTGTGTGTGTTTTTTGTTTCCATTGTATAAATTTGTCAAAATACATTTACTCATTTTCCAGAATTAAATGCTATTTTGAAATGCTCAAAATAGCATTTTCGTTTCAAAGGAATAGGTACTCAATTCAGCACTTTTCAATTTTGACATGTGGCCTCATGGAAGAAATTGAAGAAAGTAAATCATTAATTCTACCTGGTAGTACCGTAAATGACTCCCGTCATTTATGAACTATATATATTTTTTAACACGCTACATTCCAAAGTTTTTGTTTTTTCGCTACTTGATATATAGCATTCCCGATAATTAGCATAGAACGATTAAAAGAGTTCGTTAACCAGAAATATCTGCACATCTGGCAGAGGGGGTTTACTCCTCACCCAAATTACTAATAGCCATAGTTTTTGAGTATTCCAACGGAACTCTTTATGGCTTTTTGACAACTTAAAAAAACAAAAAAATCAGTTGTAAGAAATAAATTAAATCGGATGGGGGGGGGCGTTTACTCTGCCCAAATTACTAATTGTCAGTTCTGTCTTGTGTTTTGTAAGGGAACTCGGTATACGTTATGGGTATCTAAAGAGACAGATGTGTTTTAAAAATAGCTTAAATCGGTTCGTTAGAAGCTGGGGTTTACTCCGGATCCAAATTACTTTTTGTCTTTAACCGTCCGTTCATTCAAGTTTATTGTCAGGAAACTTGGTATACTTTGTGGGTATCTAAAGAGACAGATGTGTTTTAAAAATTATGTAACTCGGTTAAATAGAAGTTGAGGTTTACTCCGGACCCAAATTTCATTTTGTCTATAAACGTCCGTTCTTCCTAGTATATTGTAAGGAAGCTCGGTATACGTTGTGGGTATTTAAAGAGACAGATCTCTTTTATAAATAATCTAAATAGGTTCATTAGAAGTTGGGGTTTACGCCGGACACAAATTACTTATTGTCTTTAACCGTCCGTTCTTTCTAGTGTATTGTAAGAAAACATAGTATACGTTCCGGGTATCTAAAGAGACAGATGTGTTTTAAAAATAATCTAAATAGGTTCATTAGAAGGTGGGGCTTACGCCGGACACAAATTACTTATTGTCTTTAACCGTCCGTTCTTTCTAGTGTATTGTAAGAAAACTTGGTATACATTACGGGTATCTAAAGAGACAGATGTGTTTTAAAAATAATCTAAATAGGTTCGTTAGAAGGTGTTGTCTACTTCGTATTATGTACAAATAGAATTAAGGCGCCTTACCTCGAAGATTGGTTCTTACTGCTACCGCTAGGGGCGCTGAACAGCAATATACGGTTTCGCTTGTAAAATGTTCTCTTTGCACATATGGACCCATATAAACATAAACGCCATGTTTTACTGTTTTTATTAAGTGAAGTAGTACGTCGCACACACAACACCTCGGATGAAAATTAATAAAACAGTTAATAATAGTGTCAGCTGCTCAGTATAAATAAAAAAGATCAAAATTTGTTTTGTTTTATTTATATAGGCATTTTAAAAAAATTATTCAGGAATTTTGCATACACTTTAACCTTCTGCGAAAATTACTTAGTTATGGAATTAAGTAATTATCTGGTAGGGGAACAGGATGGGGTAAATTATCAATAAAAATAAACATTTTTGGCGCTAAAATGAATCTACACTATAAACTATACACGTGTTCAGCGTATTCCCCCTGATATTTCATTTGTGGCACTGACTAACTGAAAAATAGTTCTAAAATGATTTCTTTCTCTTTCTTAGAAAATATTTCTACTAATAAAATCATTTGACTTATAAACTAATTTAAAACTACAAAGTAAAATAAAACGATAAACACCCAGTATGCAAACAGAACTTGTCAATGTTTAATGCCAAGTTCAGGCCAAGGTAATCAGCATCCGCACACCAAAACACAGTTTTGTTCATTAAAATTCGTGGAAAATAATAATATATCATACTGATTTGCGTTAATTGGCTTCAAGGTAAATTTTTTAGAGGTATTTTGGCGTAGTTAATCGAATAAAACCAAGGCGAAATATTTAACAGACATTGCATTTTAGCTTCGGGTACTCGAATACTTCGGATTGAGCTGAAAATGTTTTCATCCCATTGGCATTTATCCATACTATGAAATATGAATTTCAGTTACGTTTGAAAAATACGAAGTATTTAAAAAA
This sequence comes from Gonocerus acuteangulatus, assembly GCA_946811695.1. Taxonomy (NCBI): domain Eukaryota; kingdom Metazoa; phylum Arthropoda; class Insecta; order Hemiptera; family Coreidae; genus Gonocerus; species Gonocerus acuteangulatus. The sequence goes on along the minus strand of OX328132.1, from coordinate 37,398,113 downwards.
AAAAAAACTGGTGTATCAACAGAAATTATCAATTTTGTAATTTTATTGTAAAACGAAAATTTGAAATACTTCTCATTAAAATTAAAAAAAAAAAACTATTTTGTTCTTTTCTTCGATAAAGGAAGACCATTTCAAGGGGGTATTTCAAATTTGCGTGCTATTTTTTAAATTCTTTTCCAGTAAACCGTCAGCACCTCTAATAACCTTAATTATGGAAAGAATGGTCTTTTCAACTGTAAAATTTGAAGATGTTCTATTCTAAGCTTTGTGCGTTACTGCCCAGGTCATTAGCACGCATCTCGTAAGAAGATGAAAATTATATTTGTTTTTCTCCAATAATTACAATAATGTCGACTGAAGAGTTTGTATATTAATTGGTTATATAACATTAACATACCGTAATAATAATACATACAAATAAAGGACATTTTCCAATATAATGACATTCAAACACATTAAAATTTCCTACATAAATTCGGCTTTATATCCACTTAAAACAAAGCAATGAACCGTAAAAGGTAAACAACGCAATCACGAATGATGTAACTTCTAAACACATCAAACATCAAAGCCGCCGAATACACGAACCAACTAATTGATGAACAAATTCAAAGAGATGAATGTTACTCAGTGCCTATACATCAATAAAATTAATAATTGTTGACATAAAGTTTATTAAACGTATTTTGTATATTATAATATATGACAATGGGTTCATTCATTTTAGCCTGTTCCCGTTCTCCTTTACACTGGACTATGTATTCCAATAATGGACAATTCGCTTACTAGAAAAAGGATAATACACTACTCGACTAAGTATTCGACTAATGCATAATTCCATTCACTAGTCGAATTATTATTCGACTACTGGACACTTCTATTCCCTAATTACTAGAAAAAAGAGGACTGCTCTATCCAACTAATTATTCGATTCCCGTCAAACTAGAATAGGGATGATACACTAGTCGACTCATGGACAATTCGATTCCCTTATTGCTGTAAAGAGGATAATACACTACTCGACTAAGTATTCGAATAACAAAAAATTCAATCTCCAGAAGGTGAATAAAGTGAATGAAGTCGACTAATGGACAATTCGAGTCCCTTATTACCAAAAAAAGCAGATTATACTAGTCGACTAAGTATTCGACCAATGAAAAATTCGATTCCTTTATTATCAGAAAAGGGTAAATATACTGGTGGATTAAGTATTCGACTAAGGAATAATTCGAGTCCCTTATTACCAGAAGAAGCAGAACATACTAATCGACTACATATTCGACTAATGAAAAATTACATTTCCTTATTACCAGAAAAAGGTAAATATACTAGTGGACTAAGTATTCGACTAATGGATAATTTGAGTCCCTTATTACCAGAAAAAGCAGAATATACTAGCCGACTAATGGACAATTCGAGTCCCTTATTACCAGAAGAAGCAGAATATACAAGTCGACTAAGTATTCGAATAATGAAAAATTCTATTTCCTTATCACCATAAGAAGGTGAATATACTATTGGACTAAGTATTCGACTACTGGATAATTCAAGTCCCTTATGACCAAAAGAAGCAGAATATACTAGTCGACTAAGTATTCGACCAATGAAAAATTCGATTCCCTTATTATCAGAAAAGGGTAAATATACTGGTGGACTAAGTATTCGACTAATGAATAATTTGATTCCCTTATTACCAAAAGAAGCAGAATATACTAGTCGACTAAGTATCCGACTAATGGGATTCGATGTCCGCATTGCCTCAGATAAAGGACACAATACTAGTCTGCCTCGATTATATCATAATCTCCCTCTCTCTCTCTCTCTCTCTCTCTCTCTCTCTCTATATATATATATATATATATATATATATATATATATATATATATATATTTAAAAAATATTCAGATTCTGTTATCATTCCTTCATACAAATATCTGTTATCATTCAGATACAAATATAAACAGTTTGCTAAAATTATTGTTTGTTTTTATCCACTAAGATTTTACAGAAACCAAAAAAAAAAAAGCAGAATTAGAAAATCACTATATATATTATAAATATATATACTAAAATAATTATATTTGTTATTATTAATACTTTTAGTTAATATTATTATTTTTTTATATATTGTAATAAAAAACACTAAAACTTATCAATATTACCATACACACACAAATACATATAATACATGCATATTTAAATATATAAATATATATATATATAAATATATATATATATATATATATAAATATATATATATATATAAATATATACATATAAATATATATATAAATATATATGTATATATATATATAAATATATATATATATATACATATATATTTATATATACTTATATATTTATATATATTTATATATATATATTTATATATATATAAATATATATATATAAATATATATATATAAATATATATATATATAAATATATATATATATAAATATATATATAAATATATATATAAATATATATATAAATATATATATATAAATATATATATATATATATATATATATATATATATAGAGAGAGAGAGAGAGAGAGAGAGAGAGAGAGAGAGAGGGAGGGAGATTATGATATAATCGAGGCAGACTAGTATTGTCTCCTTTATCTGAGGCAATGCGGACATCGAATCCCATTAGTCGAATACTTAGTCGACTAGTATATTCTGCTTCTTCTGGTAATAAGGGACTTCTTCTGGTATATATTTATATATATAAAAAATAATATAATTTTATAACGTAATATTTTACGGTTGTATGAAAAAAAAAACAACCAGTCCCGCAATAAGCCACGAGGCCCCTAAGGGCCAGATACTATACAGGTATCTGATTCATAGATTCATAACCATATGGCACACTAGGGAGATAGTGTGGTCAGTACTATGCTTCGGCCATTTGATTTTCCCCTTTGCATGTACCCACAAATAAATTAATCAAAGGCTGCGTTGGCCAAGGAATTCAACGCATGAACAAAGACACTAGAAGATAAAAATCTTTAAAGCTTGCTCGGAATATGAACATAGGACCTCTAGCATTTTATACTACTGCTCTTTCACTGAGCTAACCTCGCCCCCCCCCCTCTATAAGCAAAAATAATACGTTAGATATGAGAGCCAAAACAAAAATCACAAAAACTTACAATGTAGACGCCGTTGAGCATTTTTGTAATTAGTTTTATGCTCTTTTTCTTCTTTTGCATACAATATTTATTTTTATTTTTAAGTATGGCATTATCCGGGTCGTTCGCGGCACACGAGACCCCTTAAGTTGGTAAAATAATCACACGAACAAGAGACGAAATGTTAATTTTTCTAATGCAACCTTAGAGAAACCTACGGAATGACCTGTATAATTCTCTATTATTCTCAGCGTCTAATAGCGAAAAACTATTCAGCCAAAAATTAAAATTACATTGATCCCAGAAGTTTAAAAGCTCTATTACCTTTCCTTAACTTGTACTTATTTTACTTTAGTGAGTTAATTTACAATTGAAAAAAGGAGAAGTTTAATAACCGAAGCTGATGTGATAAAACCCTAAACGTCAAGGAATTTGGTAGATTATTTTTACACAACTTGAGACAACAAAGAATCCTCTCGATCAGAAGAGGTTTTTTATTCCCGAGTTTTGCTTAATCAGTCACGTCACAGTTCTCATTAGCTGTATTTTCGTAATCCTCACCTTAACGATTTTATTTCTTCAGGCTCCCAAGTTTTATCATATCCGCATAAGACAAAAGCATTATAATGAAAAGTATTTTTATACGCCACCTCTTACAATGCCTTTATATTTCAAACACTAATAAAGATTTAGAAGATTTTTAAAATGATTAACCCACAACTCATTGTCTATAGTTGCACTGCCGATAAATTGTTTATTCCTCAAAGGGTTAACCCTAGTCAGAAACCCTTTAGAGTTAACATGAGATTGAAATTTCAAATCTTATTAAGCCACGTAAAAATATTTGTCCTCATATTCTTGCACTAATTATAATTTTCAGTAAGCGAATAATGTAACAATATCTTCTTTCACAGTACTCAAAAACATGGCGATTCTTAACTTTATCGAAGAGACAATTAACATTCAACTGAGGGTCTGTGATTACCATCACATGGTACGCATTATTTAACAATGCGTAAGACATGAAACACACTTCACTCACCCATTAACCATAGCTTCTGTGAATCACCCCATCTCCATCAGTACTTCCATTTAATATAATTGAATTAAATTCTTCGCCGGCCTCCAGAAAATCTTTATACGTTTTATTAACCCATTCGAGGTTACAATTTTTTTCGAACACGGTCCCAGAAGCGATTTTTTTTTTATGTTAGTCATTTTTAATAATAAAAAAAAACATGTTTACTATGGAAATCAACCAATTCGTAAGTGAATTAACATAATTAAGATCATTGCACACAGAGTGTGCAGCTCGCTCTTCGGAAAATTTTTATTGCTTGGAGCGAATGGAGCACCATTAAATTTTGATTTTTCTGTGCTTTACAGATATCATTAGTTTAAGAAAAATGATATTTCGACTACTAGTTTACTCAGAATAACTGACAGTTACACATTACTGTTATTGCACAAACGGTGTACAATCGGTCTCGAATGGGTTAAATACTTTATCGTTGATCGTCGATTTTTAAGCGCCTTAATACAAAAAATTGTTGGGGGAATAATTTTCTAAAAACATGTTGACCTGGCCTAGTCGTCTTGTAATACGGCTCTATTCGCTGTCGCCCCGCTGGATAAAAGGTTTTCTCATGTCCACGAATTGTATGACGCGCGCGTCAAAAATTAGCACTTCAATAATAATTATTTTACACGCGAAATCTTACAACATCAAATGATTATAATAATTCCATTGTTATTATCTCGCATATAAAATCACAGTGATTAATTGCCAGTGAAGTAGCAGATACTCCTGATCATGCTCGTGAAGGACCAAATCTCTCATGTCATTCTTTATAAATATTTATTACGTATCTATTTTCATAAATAGTCATTATTTATTTGTAAGAAATAAATCATTTCTTGAAGCGAATCAGACTACATGAGACTATTTCAATGCCCTAATAAACATCATTAACGACTAAATCATTTTAATAAACTAAATAAAAACCTGATATGTATGTTATTGTATGAACCACTCTCGCCAATATTTTTTCCTTGTTCTTGTTTGATTTTTGTTTTATATTCCCCATCATTTCACGATTAGTTAAGTAAATTAATTATTTCGAAATCTGGAATCGCCGATAGTGCATAGCGAATAAATTAATAACATAATTTATTTTAAAATAAAAAAATATTTTTATTGTAAATTTTTCTGCATGATTGCCGAATTTGATTTATATTTAAAAATCTACTGATGCGAAGACTCTGAAACGGATCAGTTCTTCATCTCCTCTTTGGTCAAGCCGAAACGTTAGGAATAAAACCGATGTTTAGTTTGAAATGTTATGATTTTTTTTTATTTGTTTATTATGATTTTTTTTATTTTCTTTATTATTTTTTTAATTCAATTTAAGTATGTAAAATTTTTTTTTACTGTAATCTCATTATGTGAAACCACAAAATTTGTCTTTATTTATCACAATTAGCCAATGTACTATATTATTTGTGCAGATGTTAATAAGCACTGTATTATAATAAAAAAAAGTATGAAATGTAGCTTTATGAACTGTCACGGCCGAACAACACAATTTCCACAAAGGTTAACCTTCTCAGGCCACGATATCTACTGAAGAATATTTATTTATTTCTTATATTGATGGTGTTTTGTAATTTTTTCTTTAAACATATTATATATGTATGAGAGAAGCGTACAAATTGTTTTGTAGCTTTTCAATGATTATTTGTAAATCTAAAAAGTCAACTAAAATAAAAGTATTTGTAAAACATTCAATCACAAAATTAAATAATAAAAAAAACTATTATACATTTATTAAATAATTTTTAAATTATAAAAAATTAATATTTTATTTTTTGAAATTTGACGTTGGTGAAAATGAAAATTATTTACACATTTTTTTTTTAGTGGAAAATATTTTTTGAAAAAAATTGTCTGACCTGCACTAGTGGTCCTGGGCTGCGGAGTCGGCGTTTCAGGGGATATGGAAGCGGAAACAGCGGCCAGGGGGTAGACGGGGTCACAACACTCCCTCTCAGGGAACTCGCTACCCCCGCCGAGACTAAGAAGTAGCCAACCGAGCAACGTACGGAGCATCTCACATCCCGGAACCCTCTGCTGCTCCCAACTACCACCCCTCCACAACTCTATCCTATCCCCACCACTTTACATCCTCCCCTCCACTACTCCACGCTCATCCCCACCACAACCAACACTCTACCCCCACTTCTCGTCTCTATCCCCTCTCCTCTTTCCTACGCTCTTAGTCGGCACGTAAATAACGAGCTGCGTGTGTAGAACGATGTATAAGAAGAAAACCTTATCCGCCCAGCCAGTTTCGCTCGACTAAAGGTTAAAGAAGTGAACAAAGTATTTATAATCCGATTCGCAGGAACTGCGTAATTTTAGCGCGTTTACCTGTTGTCAATTCTTATCACTAGTGTACTTTGGAAATATTGGAATATTAACAATTAATATGTTTTTGTTATTATTACTAAGCTGACCCATTATTTCAATCTTCAAATTTTCGTTATAGGCGGATGTGGCCCTACAAATCGGAGGTTCTCTTCCTTCAATTTTAGGCTCTCAGTTTTGTTTTTGTTTTTTATATTTATAATTATAATTTACTTGTCTATCTAACATTATATATATAAATCTGAAAAGTAGATACATCTATCTTTGAGGATAATACATCTATATTCTAATGAAAAATACTGTCAACACATAACTTCACTAACAACACACAAATCTACTTCAAGCATCAACTAAGTCTGAACATAAACAGTACAGACACAAACTAAATCATTTGCTTTGAACAAATTGCAGCATAAAATACCTATTAATTGGTGAATCACTCTTTAGCGAAAAATAATAAAAATAATAATGAGCAATGTAATAATAATGTGTAATATAAGTATAAAGATAATAATAAGGAATAATTATAATAATATAATATAATAATGTGCAATATAAGTATATAGATATAATAATGTACAATATAAGTATATAGATATTAATAATGCATAATGGATGTATGATATAAATACAAACAATTAATATAGATATAGTGCAATAATATATATATATATATATATATATATATATATATATATAAATGTGTTGCTCTGTAAACAAAGAAACAACATTTAAAGTGTCAACCCCCTAATTATATTATTTACATTAAAATAATTTTTAATAATTAAATTTCATAACTCTACTTCATTACATGAAAAAACAAAACACTTATGTGCCAGCTGTTCTAAAATCTATTATTCTTGTTTCTTAAAAACTAATGAACATTAAAATATAAATTAAAGAAATATATCCTAGTTTCTTTACATATATATATATATATATATATATATATATATATATATATATGTATATATATATAGAAAGAGAGAGAGAGTATATATATATAATATATATATATATATATTATATATATATTATATATATAATATATATATATACCCACTTTTTCCCAAAATTTTTGAAATTTGAAAATGAAACTCAATAATAAATGTACGTTAAAACTTAGATGTCATTTGGAAACGCCAATTATATTTGCGAGCATTACCAAGAAGTGTTCTGACTGGGGCTCCTGATGGGTGAGGAGGCTGTGCAAGAGTTCGTGATATTATTACCTCGGATGGACCATCACCAGGTGTAGCGTAAACTCTATGGGGGCCAAGTAGAAATGAACAGCAATTAAAATGGTGATTTTGTCCCTCATAGTGTAAACTCTATGAGGGGCAGTTTATTTCTTGTAATTCAAGGACTAGTAGAATATAAATATATTAGCTGACCCGGCAAACGTTGTTTTGCCTCAGGGGCCATTATATCCCCATGTGTGGATAGCTTGCCACTCATACTAAGTCTTAGTATGGGTGGCGAGCTATCCACACATGGGGATGTAATGGCCCCTGAGGAGGTGGCATAAAGGCCACGAAACGTGTAGGGCGTACAAACAAAAAATAGTACAAGGAAAATTGGAGTACTATTCTTTTGACCTTGGCCATGTATAAAGAATAAATAATTAGATATAGATATATATATATATATATATATATATATATATATATAAATATATATATATACATTTGACGATATGTATATCGTTTTACTCATATAAATATTCGTACGATAAAAATATATTGATACCTAGAATGTATGAATCTCCCTTCAGTTTATGGAAATAAAACTACTATAAAGAATAAATTAAAATAAGCTATTTTAGATTTCCAGCTAACTTCAAGTTGTTCTAGGAGAAGAATGATTAAGCTATTGAGAAAGCTATTAAGAGATTGAGAGGTTAAGAAGACACCACTAGGAGTAATGTAAGACAATCACTTACTGGAAGAGCTATTAATGTACATGGATTCTTCGAAGATTGGATAGCTCGGCACCAGCTAGAAATGGACTTGGACGATTTGTTTAATCCGTCGCATTAACCTCGTTAACGTATGTAGAATTTGATTAACAAAAAATATTATGTAGACAGTTATTTATTTATTTTTGACACCTTATATTAAAATGACAGATGGATTTTTATTTTGTATAATCATTTCTAGCGAGGAAACTTCGACCCTATTCATGTTGGACTGTTTTTCGCCAATTCATTATGGAAAGGAGAGCCATAGCTGTAATAATTTATATTAATGTATAATTGCATATGTGACAATAACATTGTAGAACACAATACTATTTTAAATGTTTATTGTAGTATTTCTCCGAATAAATTGAAAAAAAAAAAAAACACCACCGGAACAAAGTTTTCGGACGAAATTCGCGCAACAAAAATAGACTAGACTTTTCCCGGGATTTTCGATTATATTCTTATACATCAGAAAACCCGTTAGGAAATCGTAGTTGATGTAAAGTATACTAAATTTGCCGTTTCTTGAAGGTAAAATAGTTTTCGATGAGAAAATCTCAGTCGAAGAAGTAAGTGCTTCAAAATTTGAAATTGTTTGTTTTCCCAGTTTGTTTTATTGTTTGTGGTTTTTTTGATTGATTTTAGCAGTAAATGGAATTTTCCAGTAAAACAAGATGCTTAAAATGGGAAACATGTTTTGGTTGTTTGTAAAGGAGCTTTTCGAGCGAAAGTCGATAAATAATAATAATAAAAAAAATATCAAAATATTTATTTATGGCAGAATATGTAAAAATATTGATTTTTGACAAAATATGTAAAATAAAAACCTGTTTAAATACTTTAAAATCACTTAAAACGTACAGAAATTTATCAACAATTACGATTTAAGAATCAGAAATAAATATGTAAATACAATGACATCCGTTCCCTAGTAATAACCAAAGAACCTGTTACGGAACAAATTATTTTATTATATACATATATATATATATATATATATATATATATATATATATATATATATAATCATGGGTGTATATAAGCCCCCCCCCCCCCGAAATTATTATTTATTTGGTAACAATGTGTCATAAAAACCTTAAAAATAAATTAAATAAGATCATTTAGACCAGAAAAAACATTTTTTTTTGGATGTAATAGCGGTTTTAGTTGGCAAACTATTCCATGTTCTAGATTGTTAGTATTTCATACCCCCGAAATGTCCCCAAATTTACATTTCTCAATAAACTGCCATTAACAGCTTAAAATAAAATGTACAATAAAACATATGTGACAAACAAGTTAGATGTCTTTAGAAATCATGCAAAAATGAAGTTTATGAATGAAGAAGTTTTGAGGTGAGCATTGGGGTTATAAAATAAGCAGTTACATTGCAAGCTTAATATACTAATATATAAAAATAGAATAAGTTCTGAGCTAAATATTTTAGTGGAATTGATGTTATATACATTTCTATATACTCATCCGGACTTTGGAAGAGAAAGGGCGTATCTGTAAAATGAACTTTTTTTAATTTTATTTTCTGAGTAAGAAAGACGTAGTTAACGCGACACTTTACCTTGTTTCTCTGGTTCGCCTTTAGTTCTCTTACAGTTTCAAGATAAAGTGAATAGAACCATCATCTATTAAAAATTCAATGTGAGATTTCAAGGGCGAATCCCGGGTCTGAAACTCCCCTCCCCTGTTATCCATAAATCACTCCGTATAAATTATAATTAAGATATTGAATTTCAATTACATTCTTTTTCAATCAGATTTATGAATCAGCATTCCTTAGAGTAAACATTCGCCTTTGCTATCCTGAAGCACTTTCAGAACTTTGGCTTCGATTTTCCAACATCCGGATTTCGTGATTTGCCCTTTCTCTTCCAAGGTCCATAGGGAACATATTATGTACACTATGGTTATGAAAGGTCAACTTTTTTTGTTTGAAATTCCGGATTGCGTCATCAAATTACAGAGCAGAGGTTTCCTGTCCATAGGGAGTTGCGGAAATAAGCAAAAAGAAAAAGTAATATTAAAGATGGTCATGTCAAAGATAAATCTTTTTGAATTGCGAGTTTCTATTTAAATTAAAATATCAGTTCTTTTCCTATCCCTCCCTTTTTCCTACAAAGCTTTATTCTATTTCTCTTTCTTTGAATGCGGAAATAATTGGTTTTTGGTGATAGTATGGGGACAATCAATCAACTTATACACTTCCAAAGTGCCTTTTCATTAACTAAGAGCAATCAATTTTTTCCCACTCGGCGAATTATCCTTTGACTCTAAGGGCAAATACAAATTTTATTAGCGATCAAACCCATTCCAATCGGGAACAAATGGAATTACTCCCGTGTGTGCTTATGAAAACCTCTTTGATGATACTATATCCCTGTGGAAAAATACTGTTCCACATTATTGAAAGCAATTTATTTTCAGTACATCATTATTCCTTTCTCTAGATATTATTGATCTACATGGTATTTCATACACGAGCGGTATTTTGTTTCCTTTAGCACGCTGTATATTGACATGAGGCAATAATCAACTGGGAATTTGTTTTGTTTTTTTTTAAACTTTATTGATAATCACAACAATATGCTATACATATTTCCAGTAATTTTGCTGGTTATGGAACAATAACTTTGTGAGGCATGATGTGGGAATATGTACAATTACATAACTCACTAGAACAATAAATTTTGAGCATTGCAGATGGCATGTTAAAACAAATTGTCTCTAGGCCACCGCCGCTTCAGTCTTCTATGAAGATTTTGTGCATTATGAGACGAGCATAGAGAGTTTACCAAATGATTTGGATGGCCAGAATGAAACTTCTGATAGACTGATTTGGCCAGGGATTGGATAAAGGGGATATTGAAATCATTATGCATAGGATAGGTTCAAGACATAGTAAGGAGCACTGGATATTTTTCGAAGGATTTTGGATTGCATTGTTTGTATTCTGAAGGAATTGGAAGGTTTAGCGGAACCCCATTGTTCTAGTCCATAAGTCCATATTGGTCGGAGTATGGTATTGTATATAAGTCGTTTGTTAGTCAATGATAGTTTCGAGCATTTGTCCAAAAAGCGTGATAAAAGTCTAAAACGTCTGTTTAGTTCATGTCTTTTCTGTGTTATGGGTGGCTTCCAAGATAAACGTTTGTCTAGTATCAGTCCTTATCAGTACCTTACTTGCGATTTCTGTGGAATTTGAAAGTTTTGGAGGGTTATTGGTGGGTAGCTTGACTTACGAAGTGTGAATGTTGCATGGCTAGATTTTTCTGCATTTACTTTGATTTTCCATTTAGTTAGCCATGGTTGAAGTAGACTCAGGTGTTCTTGAAGGGAATTGGAGGCAAGAATTGGGTTTTGGTCAACACGGAAATTTAATTCTGAAGGATGAAAGTCTTGTCCCGGCAATTAGTGCGTCAGACTGCCACTCAGTCGTCCAGAATCGTCAAAAAGCGCTTAAAACTCAATATGTCCTGGATTTGTTGAATTAGATACCTAAAGTTTAGCACATTTACTATTCATGCGACTAGAATGAAAGTATTCATGCCATGACATTTTTATATCCTTTATTAAAAAAAACAAAAAGCGGTTATTAGCCCCCCCCCCCCCCTCATTCTTTACTATAAACTCAACTAGCACTCTTTTGCCCAGGCGCACTTACTTTTTTTTTTTGTAGGATTCCCGTTTTCTTTTATTGCAAATTCGAAATATACGAAAAATTTCATGAAAATTTGATACCACAAACGATTTTTTCGACTTCGAAAGCCAGCAATGCATTCAGCAAGCGCGCCAAGTTCTAAGGAAAAGTTTGTATTCATACAGATGGGATACAAAGTCGCATTTAATAGTGTATGTACACGTGAACCTGATAAAGAATAACGAAGAAATAAAATAATGAGACTTATCTATATATATTAAAATCAGGAGTTTGTTTGTTTGCTTGCCTGTCTGTTTGTTTCTTTTGCTAATGTTTGAGCAATTTTGGCCACACTTGGCACACTGGTAGGTCTTGATACGGGGCGTGTCATAGGCTAAGTCAAACTCGTCTACAAGCTGTCTGTCAGTTGGTTCCTTATACAAATCCCCACCTTTTGACCGATTTTTGCCAAACTTGGCACACAGATAGATCTTGATACGGGAAGTGTCATAGGCTTGTTCAAACTCGCCTACAAGCTGTCTGTCTGTATGTTTTCCATATACAAATCCACAACGTTTGACCGATTTTGACCAAACTTGGCACTTAGGTAGGTCTTTATCCGGGGAGTGTCGTACGCTAGGGCCGTCTACGACTCAGAATCCGAAGGTCACGTGTCCGAAACTGTAAACTCAAACACATACAGAGACGAAGTGATATTATGCCGCTTAAGAATTGGCCATTCCCGACTGACACACTCCTATCTTATGACGTGACAGGAGAGACCGACATGTATACAGTGTAACACACCACCGACTACAAAGCACATACTCACTGAATCTTTACAGCGACAAAACTATGACTTAGCTTACAATATGACTGATTTACTCTTTGGGCATAAAAGCAAATATCGTACCTAAACAAGACAAATATTGAACTACCTCCACAAGACCAATTTACTGAACAAATTATAACACAAAATTTAAAAACAAAAATTAGCATAAATTATACCTTCCCTACTCTACTTAATTTTTATTATTCAACAATGTTTAAACACCGTAGCAAACAATAAAATATTACTCTCACATTGGAGAGAAAACAATACGTATGTGAATATATATATATATAAATAACTTTAATTGGATGTATATATGTAATAACTGTTTTGACCGAATCGCTTTAGTTGCGAATGCTCATAAATTAAATAATTTTTAAAAAAATCTTCATTTATTAGAAAAAATAATTCACCAAGCAGGGATTTAAATCCGAAATCTTCTTTTTATGCTCGGATGCGTTGCAGATTCAGTTAACAAGCATCTTATCACAATATGGCAAGCTAAGACACACGATACAATATTTTTGGCAAAACAACCAAGAGTAAAATTATAGTTTGTTTTTTTTGGTTCAAGTCACAGCCTTGCAATTTTATTTTTTTTCTAAAAACTAGGAATCTGAAAATTAAGTGACTGAGTAGCTGTGGAATCCCCGAAGATTAAGAATAAGAGGAAGGCCTAAAGCGATGTCTCGAAGATCAGTAAAAAAAACATCTGGGCCAGTTGGGCAAAACATGACAAAGGACTGCTATTTCATGATATATACATATATGGATATGTAGATAGAAAGATATATAGATAGATAGGTGAGCAGATAGGCAGAGAGATAGATAGATAGGTAGGTAGATAGATACATAGATAGGTAGAAAAGTGGACACATAGATAGAGAGATAAATAAATAGGTAAGTAAACCGATAGATACATAGATACATAGGTTGATAGACAGGTAGATAGATAGATAGATAGAAAGGTAGATAGATAGATAATTAAATAGATAGATAGAAATGTAGTGTATTTTAAAATGCATTGTTCTATTATTATCATGGCGTTTTAAAAATAATTACTTCAAAATAAAAGAATTGTAAATAAAAGCATGGTTTATCAATAGTATAGTTATTTGTCTAAATTTAAAGAAGCTATTGTTACACGATCCGAGAGTGGCATTTTCCTATATTTTCATAATTATCCAAAAAAATGTTGAGAAATCATTGTAAGTTGAAGGTGACCTTTCGAAAACTTAGTACATTTCCTACAAGGTCAACGTTCTCTACTAGATAAGGTCTTTATGGTTTTTGTGTCACGAAATCAGAAAACATGGGGACATCGGGTGCATTCTTGTACATTGGCTCAAAATATCACATAATGGGATGCATTAGAATTATTAGAGACAAACATTTCGCTGTTCATGGACATTTCACATCAGCAGATAGTTCAATTTGTTCAACAGAAACATTAGTTTTTAAATGTAATTAGACTTGCAAAATGTGGAAAGGAAAATATGTACGTAAACATTCAGCCAATATAGACGGTAAAGGACTCAAAACAAAATGCCATTAATTACACTTGGAGAATTCCAAGCATCAACCTACTGTTAGCCAGGCTATGATAACCAAACAACAAAGCTGCTTACTTTTAGCCAGGCAATGATATCCCTTGATCAATACTCCCTACTGTTAGCCAGGCTATGATATCCCAACAACAAAGCTGCTTACTTTTAGCCAGGCAATGGTATCCCTTGATCAAAACTGCCTGCTGTTATTTAATCAAATCAAAATATTTTTAATAGACCATAGGCGCATTTAAGGGGGCTGAGGGGAATGCCCCCAGAATTTTAATTTAATTGGTAAAAATGTGCCATAAAAACTTTAAAAATAAATTAAATAAGATCACTTAGTCCAGAAAGTTTATTTTTTGTGGGTATAATAGCGTTGTAGTTGGCTAACTATTCCAAGCTCTAGATTGTTAGTATTCAATACCCCCAAATGGCCTCAGCCCCCCCCCCCCCCCAAATTATTTCCTATATATGCCCATGTAATAGACAGGATAAAATAAAGATGAAAAATGGATATAAAATACTTAAAAATATACTGTAAACGCATACACGCTGAATGCGCACCGGCACGCACACACGCACAATCACACAGACACACACACACAAATGTGTCATATTTTGTCAGCTCTATCACACTGCACTCTGTCATGCTACAAAATATTGACAGCTCCGCAAAAATTGTCTAAACTTTCAGAAAACGTTTAAACGCTCCACGAATTATTGAATATCCCCTTTTTTGCACAATATTTCTCCTCACACTTGCGGTACACAAATTTTGAGTAACGTTTTTGCCGGTGTGAGGGCCCCTTTAGCCAGGGCATGATATCCCTGAATTAAAGCAGTATAGCGTCAGCCAGTCGATAATATCCCTCCAACAAATCCTGATTTTTTTCTAAATCCTATATCAAAGCTGGAATACAGAATTAGCCAAATAGGATTGAAACCTAACGAGATTTACATCTATATCCCTTCTACCTACGGTCATCACGGGATTCTCTTTCTTTTAAACATTGACGGAGTTGAAATTACTCTGTCTTAAGCTACGGTCGCAGCGGTTCCAACATTGTTCAAAGCTTGCCAAAATGTTTCTCCGATGAAAGAATTGTTAAATATCTTCAAATTTTCATTGATCTACTAGGTGCCAAAATTAGTCTCACTAAAATTTATTTTTGTATATTTCACTAAATACGTGTTATAAAACATATCCGATAAAAGGATGACTTTGCGATGGGGCTACACAAAATTGTTAATCATTTATTTTTTAAAAATTCTTTCACTATAGGGAATATCTCGCCCCAGACAAAAGACAAATTGACACCATTTGGAAATATATATTCAGGTCTAAGGTGCCAAACTCTAGGAGGTAATTCTGGACACCGTTTTCAACAAAAAACTCCATTAGAACTATGATCCGATGCGGAAGGGAAAAGCAGTTATGTCCAATTTTCTGGTTTTTTGGGGGGTTTTTTTAACCTAGTCATTGAATAAGAAAGATTTTCTCAAAATCGGTTCAAGATAATTAAATTCTAATTATGCCATCATAAAATAGACAAAATTTCCTTTAAAAAACAATGATTTAATTCACTAAATCTATTGACAGAAGGTACTTTCTGGACGCGCTTCTGTTTTGGACGGGATGAGAACGGAGTACAGAGTCTAGACGTGGCCCTCTCTGCAGAAGGTACTTTAAGGTGAAGGCTGGAATTCATTATTATTTTAAGTGCTCCTGAAGACGCATCAAGTGACGGGAATGATTGTAAGTTGAAGGTGGCCTTTCGAAAACTTAGTACATTTCCTACAATCTCCACGGTCAACGAACTCTCCTGGATAAGGTCTTTATGGGTTTTCTGTTAGGAAATCAGGAAACCGGAGACGTCGGGCTCATACTTGTACATTTGCTCAAAATATCACATAATGGGATGCATTAGAACTATTCGCAAAATAAATCTAGCTTTTCATGGACATTTCACATCAGCAGACAGTTCAATTTGTACAACAGAAAAAATAGTATTTAAATGTAAGAAGCCTCTAAAAATTGCAAAAAGTAGGAAGCAAAATATTTGAGTTAACTTTCAGACAATATAGACCGTAAAGGACTTTGAAAAAGTGTCATTAATTACAGGATGAAAAAAGAGTATAGAGTCTAGATGTGGCCCTCCCTGCAGAAGGTACTCTAAGGTGAAGGCTGGAATTTATTATTATTTTAAGTGCTGTGAATCATGTAGAGGAAATAAAATATTATAGAAGAATAGTGTGCATTAAATGAGTTTTGACCTTCCGGCATATAAAAATAAAAAGTCTCACATAAAGAGAGTAGTTAGGATTCTTCCAGCCTTTATAGCTCGGTAGGATTGACTGATCGTGTGAGTGGCTCATGCCAAGTAGGTTCTTGCCTTTGCTGACTGGTGTTTTGCTTACATTTCTTAAACAGAAAATGTATATTCTTATACAAAATATTTCATCCAATTCAAGAAATATTGGTATACGATTATTATACATTAGGAAATCATTTCAACCCTCGGCTAAATGAGATATTTTGTGACCTGTGTCCCCTTAAGCCTCCCCTTTGACCCCTCAGTTCTTAATGAAGAAAAGGCTGTGTAAAATAAATTACTGAGGCGTAGTAATTGCATAATAGCGTATTGTGGCTTAGAGGATACCTTCGGTTGTCACTCTTTAAAACCCAAAAAATCGACAAGCACACTCGCCTAAAATACTCAATTTATTTACGTAATGTTTTAGTGTCCTACTGCTAATTACAAATAATCCCCAGGCAAAACGTTGATATCCACAAAAGCGGAAATAGGGATTTGAAAAAGTAGGAAGAAAGGTGACTGGTAGAAAGGTTGTGGGTCAGACTGAGCGGTGATAGGGAGTTCGATCGAACGTCTGGGCTACATTCTCTACTGCAGTAACTCCTCACTAAAGGCCACCGCCGCCCTTAATAGGCTCTCTTCCAAACTCGCTCTTTTAAAAAATCAAATTCCCGCCGTGTATACATCACCTCAATCTCAATGTCAACCCGTGCTTCTTTAAAATGCATTTTTTTCTTCAAAAGTAAAAAGTACTAGAGTCTGTTCCGTTGGTAAGTTTATAAATAATGTCAATAACATCATTAATTATTTGATTACTTGTCCTTTAAAATCTAAAAAAAAACGTAAATCCTCCGCCAGCTGTTATTGAAAGGGGTCATCGAAATAACTTGTACTTTTTTATTGAACAACTTTATTTTGAAATAAATGGGGTCCATCCTCTTCTATCTACTGGCTCCCTCGAATATACTTTTATTTGTGTGTATCTGTATTGGGCACGTGAACCAGTGTGCATCAGGAGTAAAGTAAGAGTGAATAGCCCATCTACTTATATATATATAGCTAGTCTACTGTATATAGTTTTCTAAGAAGGGGTTCACTTTTTTTTATTACTTTATGATATCTAAATTGTCCTATTTGTACAAAACTAACGTAAGTTGTGAATCAATATTAAAAAATATCCTATATATAACAACTCATTAACCCCCTCTATCAACTTAAATATCAAGACTATAAGAAAGCAAATTTATGAAAATGCCATTTATGCATGCCATTTGTAGTTTGTTAAATAAGGCTACTTATATTAATGCTCCAAAAGTACCGAAAGGAAAGACATAATACTAAGTTGTAGTATTTTTGACACTGATTTCGTATAGATATTGTAGTTTATCCATCTATTATATACTTGTCTGATATTCTCAGTCTGTGGCCTTTATTATAGGAAATTAACCTAGTTCCTTGATGGGGAAAAGTGCATTTTTAGTCTCCAAATGTTTTGATCCAAACTCGTTTTCCCCATGCACAGAAAGTATATTATAAAGAGTATCCATCCTAAACATAAGTCCCTTTACTCTTGACATACCCTGTGCAGTAGCTAGGTTATGCACACATAACCTATGGTACTTCTTATACAATAGGTGAGCAATGGTTTCATAACCTAAAGCCATTTACTCATTGTGCAATCTATATATTAGATGGTCTATCCATCCTTAACCTACATCATAGGCGGGATATGCAACCTTAACCTAAAGGTTCTTTACTCCTGATACTCCTTACATAGTTGGTGAGCAATGGATCCTTAACCTACATCGTAGGCGGTATATGCACCCTTAACCTAAGGGTTCTTTACTCCTGATACTCCTTGCATAGTTGGTGAGCAATTGATCCTTAACCTGCAGTCCTTTACTCATCCTATATATTACTAGGGCCTAACACATCCTGACATTAGTTGGGCTATCTACCTTAAGGTCCATTATACTTTACATATAAGTTGGGTTATTGACCGTTAACAGCTTTTTACAACAGATAAACTCAGCATAATACATACTTATAAACATTAATTAGTAGGTTGGTACTAATGGCCCTGGCAGTTGGAGCACCAATAATATTTTTTTTTTTAAATAAGTAGGTTATTATTATAAATAATTAGCATCTTAGTCCACTTTTTCCTGCTATAATTTCTTTAATCTTCATTAATTTTAATAATTTTTCTATCATTTAATGTTTGTTGGATATCTTAGTTTCCTTGACTTGAATTTATTTTGTGGACTTGCATCCATCTGAAGATATGTAATACTTATTTGATATGTTTTGACTATTTTCTCACCATTTGAGACAGTGATATCAATGATATCAACTATTTTCTTATGCTTGTCTATCAAGAAAATAACCTGTTTCATTTTATTTATTTTTTTTTTTTTTATTTATTTTTTTTACCATGTATGTTTATCAGCAACGCCCCTGACTGGTGTTCCATACACTTCTGTCTATTATTGATATCATCATCTCAATATTTTTTGAATTCACCCTTTTCAAGGCACTCCTTTAATAGTCCACACATGTACTCCATTTGTTCATATACCATGCTTGAATTAAAATTTCCATGTGTAAAAAGAACTTCTTATTAGACGTTTTAAGTGATAACATTTAAAAAAAATTGTTTAAAATATTTGTTTACTGCTTCGTAATCAAATTAGAACAGACGTTTAATGTTTCTCAGAGGCAATAAAAAGTCAAATTTAAAATAAACTAATTTAAATAAAACTATAGTGACAGCGAATCTAATGAATTCATTATACAGTGAAAATTATTTATTGGGAACATGGGGAAGAAATATTCTGCATTTGAATTTTGGCAGAACCTAATAAATTAATATCAATTTGCAAAGAAGAACTTGAAATGTCATGAAAATGTGTTACTAAAATTTATAAAATGGTTATTAGCAGTTGGAGCACCTATAATATAAAGATAAATGAAAGAAAAATAACATTTGTCTCACTATAGACAAAAACTAAAATTCATTATGATATTATATTTATAAAGCTTAAAAAAAAGGCTTATAGAGCATCATCGCAATTACTAAAGAAATTAAGAAGCCATTTTGACTACAGTAAAAACCTCAGTGGGTTGGCTCAGTGTTAGTGCACACAATCTGGAACATAGGTCCTGGTAGTGCACAACGAGGGCCTGTGTTCCTCACTCGGGCTCACACTACAAGATTTTATCTTTTACTGTCGCCGTTCAGGGTCAGAGTCATGGTTTCAGACTGTCAGCCCACTCAGCATTGAAAATCTACCAGCGGCATACTACTGATCACACTTTGTCTCTAGTGTGTCATTTCAGATACATCTACAGTATCTGTCCCTCTGGTTATGGGACTAATTTTTATTATTTTATTTAGGTCTCCTCTAGTTTACCATGTGGGAGATGGTGGAGTCCCGCCTGCAGCAGGTTGAGTTTTTTCAATTCAGGGCCCGATGACAAAATTCCCTGCTCCTCCATGGAAGCTTAGTAAGGGTAGCATCCTATTGATAGCCCGTCGTTAATGGCCTAAGTGTAGAAGCAACACAAAAAAATACACCTATATATATCTGTGTGTGTGTGTGTGTGAGTGTGTCTCGTTCCATTGAACGTGTTTATCTCTTGTTTTCTTCTGGCTTTTATATTAGTTTAGCAGTAAATTTTATCAAATTAACTCAACACCAAAGATGTGAGTGAAATTTTTTTTGTAGCCTGTCATTTTAATCTAAAATATTACAGAACTACAGAAGACAGACATCTTGTGCTTTTTATGTACCAACAATGTTATTATATTTGCAGACACTCACTGAGATATGCGTGAGAAGTTAAAATTTGTTGCTTCATACCTCAAGGATAACGGTCTAGTTATTAATGCTTCCAAATCAAATATAATGAAATTCCAACAAGGTTCAACAGCAAAAAAACCACAGCCTTTGCTATTTAACGATGAAGAAGTGGAATTAGTGGAGGAATGTACCTACCTAGGAGTGCGATTTTCAAGAACTGGAGTATTCCTGAAGACTGTGAATCGAGCAGTAGCAAGAACAAGCCTCGCTAGCGGTGCAGTGAGAAATATATGCATGCGGTCAAAGTGCAACAGCTGGGATGCAAGGCTTAAACTCCTGTCCGATGGTGTCTAGTACGCTCATGATGGTGATATGGTGCATCAATATTGGGTTTTAGCTACTGGCCTTAATAAGTCCATGCCAAATTATGTAGTAGATCAGAGACCGCCGTTAGATCTATCGCCTGAACATCCTAAAGCTGGCCCTAAATTGGATGGACAAAGTTCTGGACATGCCTATGGAGTGATACCCAAAGATGTGCCTGGAAAAATTAAAGGAGCTTGCGGAAAGAACACCAGAAAGAAAGAAATTTAACTGGTTCTTACAAGTAGAAGAAGTTATTGAAACATTTGAGATGACCTAAGATTTTGTAGCTAGAATGTAGCTGGGGCTC
This sequence comes from Gonocerus acuteangulatus, assembly GCA_946811695.1. NCBI lineage: Eukaryota > Metazoa > Arthropoda > Insecta > Hemiptera > Coreidae > Gonocerus > Gonocerus acuteangulatus. The sequence continues at coordinate 37,376,760 of OX328132.1, read as the reverse complement.
ATGGCCCAGGTGTCGATGTGCCATAAAAAAATAAATAAATAAATAAAAAATAAATAATAAAAAAAAGTAACTGTATACCTAAAATAGCCCAATTAAACTGTTGTAATATATTATGAATCTATATTTTTTTTAATGTGTCATCATAGTACTTTACATATTATTGGATCATTTATGTTTATTTTGAAATAACAGTTATTTATCACCCCCCAAAAAACGTCAAAAATAATTTTTATAATTTCTAAAATAAGAATGATAAGATCCTTAAATATTAGAAGGTAATTTTTTCTTCATCTTATAATTTGTTTGAGTAATTATTTATATAATATATATCTACTTTTATTCTAATAACACATATCTGAAAATATCAGAATTTTCAGTAGTACAAAACAATGACCTGGACAAGTTTAAATAAATACCTCCCACTGTCTGCTAATATATTTTTGAGAGAAATCATCTATGAAGCAATATATGCTTCTTAATCTGATAAAACGTGGATTGAAAGTTTAGATTTAGTTCTATAGCATTTGGTTTTGGGCTTAGAAAATGGACGTTAATATACTGGATAGAGAGCTTCTAATGAGCAACCTCATGTCTTGATTTATTTTTCGAGGAAAGATTCCATGAAGAACAGATTCCTCAATACATATACAAGAAATATGCCTTTTATTTCAACTTTTTTTCTCTCTCTCTAGCATAAGTGAAGCAGGCCTTTGTAATAGAATTTGGAATAGAAATAAATGAATAATTTTAACAAAAATGTGCACATATGTTTATTTGAGACACCTGTATATTTGTAAGTTTACTTCATACCATTATACACAGGTAACCCCTAAGCAATTTAAAGGTAATAAACTGACAGCAATCAAATGTTAATGAGTTTAAACGATTATTTAAAATTTACTGTCTAAATAATAATTTAAAATATTTTTGGAAAAACAATATTTTTATAATAAATATTGGGATGGATAGATATTCAGTGTTATTTGGTGAGACAAATATTTTGTGTTTGTTCTTAATTAACTTGATTGTCACTTTTCTAACTCACTTTCTTTTTGTTTAGTAAATCAGAGTTGGAGGAATTAGATTTTGCTTTTCCTTAGTCAGAATGAGGTCTACCAATTTTATTAATATATCCATAGGGCCTTTAACACCTTCAGTGCCCATGACACACTAGGTGTGTCCACCATGGAGTTTTCCAGGTTCCCCTAACACATCTGGCATGTCTAAGTCCCTATTGCCGGTCTATAGTTTTGAGATGGAGTGGGCTCCACACTTTGGGATTAGACTTTACCGGAGCACTGCACAGTTAATACATTTTGTGTCTTGAGTGTTAGTTTCCAGATTTTGTGGTATTTTGGATCCTTTTTTCTGTTGTATCAGTAAGTTGTCATTGTATGATTTTATGTTTATGTCATGCATTTATTAAGTTCCTATAATTTTTTATTTTTCCTCAGTTAAAAAAATGTAGAAATAAAAAAAAATAAATAAAACTAAAAACATTAGAGCCAATCTAAAAATATTAGTTTATTCACACATATGATTGTTCAACCATGTATATTAAATGGGATTGTGCTAGCATGGTATGACCTTATTGATAGGATGTTGTCATTAGATGCCCTACAGAAAATATTCCTACTTGACATAAGGCAAGCAGATCGAAAACAGTGAGCAGCCATATGTGACTCCGCCCTCTTATTTATTCACTTTATAATTTGTGAATAAAAAAGTATTCACAAAATAAATTATGAATTTTTGCATATTAACGATAAAGTGATAGAAAGGATATTGAAGTTCTTGTGACCACCACGGGGCCAAGATGCAAAGAATCGTCTATACAGAGCTCAACAAGAACAGGGCCACAGTCTTCATCATAACTGCTCACAAATGTTCAAGTGCATATGTAACCAGCTCCTTCCGCATCAGCTACGGGTCTAAGGCACATCTCGTCAAGATCCAGGAGAGCTCCTGTCACGAAAGACGCTCATCTTTAGGTTTAATGGCGATAACTCCATCCCAGTGCTGTCCAGTGCTAATCACCATGTACATGGCCCATACAATGAAAATGGACTTCCCTGGAGCCAACGTACGACCTGTATAGGCCGATGATCTCGGCGTCAATTCCTCCAGCTTCAACATGGGATTCGTTGTCAGACGGACACTAGCTGTCTGCAAATCCATTGTCAGCGCAACAAGCACTGCAGCATTACAAGTCACCCCTTTCAAGAGATATATCATTGCATGTTCCTTCCTGGGAATGGAAGGCCCTTTGGAACTCTACCCTCGCACTTCGAGGTCCGGGGTCAGCATCGGAATATTTCCACCAAAACTCCTCTACAGGAATATGACGCATCCTCTCTTATTCCAGATATAGCAAGGCAGCACCAAGCGCATCCTAAACTTTCGAGAAGAGGCAGAGTATGATTTTTTTTTTTTTTTTTTTTTAAGTTAGGCTAAGGTTGATATCCGTGTTTAGTCCCTTCCTAAATATCTTTATGTTCCTCTAGAATTATTATTAGTTAAGGAGGCTTATGATTCCCATGTAAATATTATACTCCCTTCTAGTACAAAAGAGTAGAATAAGGAATTGTAGTAGTCCAGCATCAGCGCTTAACCCGATGGGCCTGGTGCTAGACAAAAAATCTTCATTTTTAGAAGTAACGCTGAGGACACATCGGCCCTGATCACCACATCGACACGATGATATGGTTTGACCTTCTGCTATCTTAAAAAGATTCAAAAGTGTTACCAGACTTCAAGTTATCCAGTGGCTTGAAGAATAATCTATTCTTAAACATATTCTACCCAGGACTTGTTTAATGTTAAAGTGTTATACTAGTTGTACGAAAGTGATCAGTGTGTGGATGCAAAAAATGTCTTGCATAAAAAATAAAACGGTAAGTAATGTGGAGAAATTGTAGTGACGAGGTGGATATAGGGCATCTTTTGCTCTCTACGTCAGCGTCGTGAAATCCGAACTAGGATATGCCATTGTGATCTGGTGACCATACACACCTAGGACATCCACAGACAGGAGAAAATCCAGAAGGGATTCCAACGATTTCTGAAACGGAGACGGTGCTTTATGGTCGCTGTATCACTGGAACCCTTGGAGATGTAAAGAAGGCGCGCGGACCTCCTCTTCATCTACAAATTACTGCAAGGAGAGGTGGATTGTCACGAGATGCTCTCTTTCCACGTTTTTCTAGTCAGGTTCAGAATAAGCAATCAATTATTATGATTATATTACACATTATTTGACTTAGCTCTTGGTTTTTAGAGAAATTGCAAAGAGGTGCTTTAAGACCATGGAATTATACAAAGCCAAAAAATAAAATCATTTTTTCGGTGATCTTACCAAAAATTATTTAAAGTCATGTATCATAAGCAGGGATCGAAACAGTTATTTTTTTATCCAAAAGGTTAAAATTTAACTGATAAAAAACCATTTATTTTATAAGTTAAAATATAACTTTTAAACGAAAATTTTTATTTAAAAACTTTAAGAGTAGAAGTCATTTAGGAACCCCTAAAATTAAGTACTTGAAAATAAATGTTAATGTAATACTTTTATTTATTTTTTTCAAAGTGAAATAAAAGTTTTTAGTATTTCAATCAAGAATTTTAGGGTTTTGTTGGTTTTCAATACCTGGAATACCGGAAAGAAAGAAAATTCACACTTCCATACCTATATGAACTAGCACTTCTCCTACACGGAAGCCCAGCCACACAAATAAGAAGACAGGTATAGTTGGGATTCGGCTAGGAGAAAAACGTCAGACTTTCAAAAAGAAATCTGTATTTGGACGTTTCGACTGCACAATGGCAGCCTTCTTCAGCTAAAAAATATATACAACTTATAAGTAAAGAAAATATATATGTACAACTAGTAAGTAAAAGACAGGCAGAAATGAGCGGAGTATATATATCAATACAATAAATTTTAACAAATCTCATTTTTAAAACAATGAAAATACAGTAGTTGGAAAGTAAACAGCATGTAGAAAGTGTTAGTAAAACAGTACAAAAAAAATTAAACAGTAAAAACAACGAACATTTTTATGTAGTGAAAAACAAAATCTATTTTATAAGTGAATACAATTTATAACAATTAATATATAGATACATACCACTAGAGAATGCCTAGGGGGGGGGGAGGAAGACCTCGAGGACAACTTAGGTAACCATGGTTGGAAGTATGAGGGACAGCAACTACACAGGGGGTCTTTATAGTTATGAAAGGGGGTGGGGATGAGGCGGTAAGTCGGTGCAGATGAAAGAGGTACAATTGCTGGGTTGTAAAAGCGGGTTGTAAAGGGGGTTGTAAAAGGTGTTAAGAGTTTTGGGACACACAAGTAGAAAAATTGTCTGGAGCCTGGGAACAAAGATAAAAAATGAGGTCAGGACAATTTATGGAAGACGGAGGAGTAAGCAGGGGAGATGTTTTGTTTGTCGGTCTTGTAATTAATGTTATTGGGGTTTAAGTTAATGTGGACGCATTCGGAAATCTGTCGTTTTTTGGTGTTTCGTTCAGTGGAAAGTATTTTAGTGTCGTCAAAGTTGAAAGTGTGTTTTTTAGTTATGGCGTGTTTTGCGAGGGCGGATTTGTGGATTTCCTTGTTTTTTATTGTCCGTTTGTGTTGTGTTATGCGGGAGTGAATATAATTTTTGGTTTCACCTATGTATACTGCATTACAGGAGGGGGTTTGGCAGGGTATTTGGTAAACACAGTGGGTGGCGCAGTCATAGAGAAGGGGATCTTTGAGTTTGGTGTACAATGTAGTAAGTTTGTTAGTGGTTTTTAACCCAAAGTTTAGTGACGGGAGGGCTTTTTTTAAGGTCTTTGTGAGTTTTTCAGTCAGTCCTGGTGTGTATGTCAGGGAACGAAATATCTGGAGGGAGGAGTCGAGGGAGGTATTGGGGGAGGTGGCATTGAAGGATTGGGATTTTATTTGTTTTATAAGCCGGTTTATGAGGTTGGGGGGAATTGGTTCAGTGTTAGTATTTCGGTAGCTCTATTCAAATTTTCATTGTGGAAGGACTCATGGGATAAGGAGAGGGCGCGGCGAAGAAGGTTCCGAGCTACATTGATTTTCATGTGGTAAGGATGGGAAGAGTGGAAATTGAGTAAACGTCCAGAATAAGTAGGTTTAGTATACCAGTTTGTGATGATAGTGCCGTCAGTCTGTCTGATAATTAGAACGTCCAAGTAGGGGAGTTGTTGGTCTTGTTCAGTCTCCACCGTAAATTGTAGTCTGGGATGATAGGAGTTGAAGCAGTCTAGTATGTCAGTTAGTCTATCGGGGTTAATAATTAGCAGGAGGTCATCTACATACTTGCAAATGAAAGATATGTCTTGGGGGAACAGTGGGACGAAAGTGTTGAGTAAGTCAGTAAGAAAGATCGAGGATAAGTCTGGAGCAAGGCAGTTTCCCATAGCTAACCCTTCGATTTGTTGGTAAAATTGTCCGTTTTATTTGAAAAAACCACTGTTGACGCATAATTTGAGACTGTCAACAAAATATTGAAAAGATAGGGGGCTGTGCGGTTCTATGGAGGACCAATTATTTTAGTTAGAGGGACGTTGGTAAAAAGGGATGTGGCATCAAATGAGATCAGGATATGTCCGGGGGGTACAGTGAAATTAGATTCTATATTTGTTGATAGAAAACACAAAATAAACATTAGTAGCATTCAAAGTACGAAGTTGCTAGCAGAGAAGGAAAATCTTCAGTAAAATGAAAGAAGTCTAATTCCTTCACAAACAACAAATTTAATTTTTCACGCTATGCGCTTACTGCAGCTCCTGCTACCATCTTCAGACCATATAATGAAGACCCACACCCCTCAGCCGTGAAGCTGAACTCATTTCAAGCTATAAAGATGGTAGCAAGAGCTGCTGAAAGCGCTTAGCATGTAAAAAAAAAATGTGTAAAGCGTGTAAAAACTTCTTTCATTTTACTGATTAGTGGCATTAGTTTATTACTTTAATCTTTTTCCTATTAAGTATTTTAATAACAATTACTTCATAACTTGTTATGAATGTAAAAAAAATAAAATAATCGTTAAGTAGTTTTTACTGGAGTAGTATTACAGACGGTTATTCTAAGCTTCACGAGGGAAGGGATAATTGATTATATGTTTAAAATTCTATTGCTAAATTTTCACATCTAAATTCTAAATAAAAAGCGGCCGTTAAATAAACGTTAATTTTCATTATTCTTATATATTTATTAGTTTAAAGGTAATTTTGGTGTTAATTTTACATTAATTAGTAAGATCAATCCCGTCAATTGATATTTAGGTATACTGAGTAGGGTTTAATTATTCCTGTAATTGTTTCATATCAAATTATATATATATATATATATATTGATTAATTGTTGAGAATTGGGTATTGAGCAACAATAATAATGGGCTATGGAATCATTTTTGAGCGAATAGTAATTTTACAAACTGTGCCCCCCCCCCTATCTTAAGAAATCGAACAATTTTTGTCTAAGACGCTCATTATTTATTTGTTTTAAACATTCAATAAAATAAGAATGTTTAATTAGCATATTTGAACATAATCATTCTTTAAAAATATACAAAAAAGGGCCCTTATGTTTATTCAAATTCCTTTTCTAAATTATTTTCTGAGAGGTCTAAATTGGTTAGTGTTTCGCAGAGCCACGCCAGTTACGGGTGGTGGATTCGTTTTTAAAACATTGAATTTGTCTAAATAACTTGTATAGATCTAATACGAAAGTATTCATAGTCTCTTTTAATTTGTTACTATTAGAATTATTTTTTGAAGGATTTACTCGTATACTTTAAGGTATATATTTGCTTACATCATAACATTTTTGTCGGCTTTATTTTATCACAGATCTACGCTTTTTATCATTTGAGTAACCATTATACGTACTTAACGCCTTTATTATCTATTAAAATATATATTATAAAGTTCCAAATAACTTTAGTTTTGATATAACTTGATTAAAAACTTATGATTTTAATTGGTTTGTTAGAAGGACATATTGTTAAACTTGCTTATATCATTCTTTTTTGTGATTGTACTTAGTTATGGCAGTTAATGTTTATTCTACTAATGTAACATCTGAAAATCTGAGTCGTCATGACATGCTTAACTGGGTTAACGACTGCCTTCAATCTAATTTGACAAAGATAGAAGAGCTGTGTACAGGAGCAGCATACTGTCAGTACATGGATATGCTTTTTCCTGGTAAGAAACTTTTGATAATATTAAATTATTTTACCAAGAATGCTTTATGCAGTTTTAATTTGCTACGCATTTCGTACCTTTGTTGTACTTCTGTTCTTTTGAAGGACTAAACTTTAGTGTCTTACTTGTCGTAGTGTATGCCTACATATATATTGTGGGTGACCTTTTATTGAGATGAACATTATGGGTTTCAAGGAGGTCGATTAACAATTTGTGCTCAATTAATTGTAGACAATATTTTTATCTGTTTATTAGAATGATCGCCTAATATAGCTTTCATCTATTATTTTACACGTACTTTACTTTTTCCAACATTCATTTTTTTGTAATTATGTTATAGTATTAACACTCGTTCAACTTTTTATAAATTACTGTATTTTGAACGTGTATGGTTTATCTTCTATGTCAATATCATATTTTCATTGCGTAATGAAGCATGCCTTTTATCACCTGTTAGAAGAATTATTGTTCTTCTGTATGCAGTATAAATCAAACACATGGACAAACTTTATAATAATATCCCAAGTGTGTTTTACTATTAATAATAATTAATGAAATCCTTTAATATTCGTTCTTCATGTCAGCTGTTTTATAGTTTAGAAATTTTACTGTTTTTACTCAATTTTCTCTTTGCCAACATTGAACATTTAGCAAATAATGTTAACTATATGTATCCATGAAACTATCAAAGAAAAGAAATATACTGGTGGGGATGTATTTTTATTAGAATCCTTGTTGCTTTATTCACTGTAGGGGGTATGAGTCAGATACCCCACCTTGTGTGTTTTTTTTACTCTTCTCAAAATTATTAGCATTCCTGAGGCATAAAGACATGAGAAAGTTTAGATATGTTTCATTGTACTGATAATGTTCTTAAATATCTTCTATTGGTTGAAATGGTGGTACATTTAGTAATAATAAATCGACTTCAGATAAAATACTGAGTTTTTTTTATCTCGTCATATGGTTATGAACAATTCTTATATGTTTAAAATTTCCTGATACTCCTTGCTTTTATTAACCTCTTTTAACTTGACGATCTGAAAAATAAGACAGATATAGAAAATATTAAAAACCGTTACATATAAATATTTTATTATTCATTTTTCTTTCTATTCGTTTTTCTCGATATAATAAAGATTGCGTATAACTGTTTTTAAATAATAATTGCAATATTATCCAGATTTTATGTTTTATTTCAGTATCGGTAATTATTTTGTCATCGTATTAGTTAAATACTTCTGTTGTGAATGCCTGATAATGCATAGTGAGTTTTAATACATAGTGACTCTATGTATAAAAATAAGTTGGCTGAGACTAGTTGTAGTAGTTAAATATTCATTTATCTTCATTAGAATTTATGAAATTAGAATATTCAAATAGATATCTGTACAATGAGGAATGATTGGAACAAAAAGAAGTGTACATACTCTTTTAGAAGTGTTATTAACGGAGTAAAATATATTATGTAATATTACATCCGAGTATAGTCATATTAATTTTGCTTATTTTGATGTTATTGAAGCTTTGTATCTGTATAATCATTAATAATAATATCATGATGATTAGATAGTTAGCCGTCGAGGTGATAAGTACAGATGGAATGGTTGGGATTCGGCTAAATAAACCTCAATATGATTTTGTTTTTAAAAAAATCTATATTTCGGACGTTTCGGCTACTCATTGGTAGCCTTCGTCAGCTAAAATGACAAAAAAAAAGAAAAAATTAATACAAAAACAAAAAAATTATGATTGTGATAGGTAACAGAGCTATAGATAAAATTAACTTATGAAAGAACATATCGTCTTAAATTCTTAGAATGAAAAAGTGAATAGGTACAATAATTGATTTTAATAGTAATTAGTAACGTTAATTGATTTTACAAAGAAATAAGAAGCTACATACCAATGACAAATATAGTAGCTAATAGTAACATTAATTGATTTTACAAAGGAATAAGATACTACATACCAATAGAAATGCCGAGCGGCAGAGGAAGACCAAGGTTGGCAATTAAGTAACCATTGTAGAGTGTCTAAGGAGAAAAAGAAATCTACTGGGGTATAAGTAAGTGGGAACAGCAGGTGGTGGGGGAAATGTCGGTAATCATCAAAAGCAAGTTTATGACATGTCGGTAAGGATCAAAAGGCATGTTTATGACATTTTATGACAGGAAAGGAGAAAAAGGTGTTAATGGAAGGATACCCAAGGGGCATGGTAAAAATCTAGGTGGGAGGTCGGGAGAGTATTTGGAAAATATTAGCGTACATAGGAGAAATGCCTTGTTGGTCAGTTTTGTAGTTTATATTGTTTTTGTTTAAGTTTATGTGTACACATTCCGAGATCTGTAGTCTTTTTTTGTTTCGTTGTGTAGCAAGAATTTTCGTGTCGTCGAAGTTAAAAGTGTGTTTTTGTGTAATGGCGTGTTTTGCAAGTGCAGATTTATCTATTTCTTTATTAGTGATGGTTCGTTTATGTTGTGTAAGACGTGAGTGAATGTCATTTATGGTTTCTCCTATGTATACACCATTACAGGAAGGGGTTTGACAAGGGACTTCGTAAACACATCGGGTGGTTTGTTCAAAAGGGATGGGATCTTTGAGTTTGGTATAGAGGGTTTTGAGTTTGTTGGTAGTTTTCAAACCAAAATTTAGGGAAGGGTAGGATTTTTTTATTGTCTTTGTAAGTTTATCAGTCAGTCCAGGTGTAAATGGTAGAGATCGGAACATTTGGTAACTGGGAGTTAGGGAAGAATTGGGAGAGACAGTGTTGGGAGATTGGGATTTTGCTTTTTTTACAAGGGATTTTATGATGTTGGGGGGAAATTGGCACGCAACCAATTTCCCCCCAACATCGGATAGGTGTTAATGTTTGTTAAAAACTTATATTGATAATTGCAAAAGCCATATAGATTTAGATATGAATTTTCTGCTTTAAGCTCCACGGAATAACTAAATGTCATCAATTTGGTGTCATTAGTTGTGAGTAGTTAGCTATTTTAGAATCGACAAAGTTCATACAACATTTAAAAAAACAGCTAACTGCTCAAAGCTTATTGATGAAGTTCAGTTAAGCCATGGGCCTTGTTGCTAGAAGTTTACCTACCTACTCTTAACCAATATTTCTAGTAATGGTAAAAATGAAGGAGAGCGTCCTGAGCATCGATTTTTTTCAAATTTTGCACTATAACGTATTTTGATGCACTAAACACAAATCTGTTAAAAAAAAAAGTTGCTCTCAACTAGGAAAGAAGTTATTAAGCACCAAAATTCACTGTTATGGAGATTATAAAAGTTGGCATAAACAGCGTATTAATAAACTTGCATATTAAGAAGAATGTCTAGGATGACTTTTGAGCAGACGTGCTAAGCGTTTCCGCTCACTACGGAATAGATATCTTCTTCGCTCAAGAAGATATCAAAACTCCTGCCCATCCAACTCGCTGTTATGGATAGAATTCTGATGTTATGGAGGTTATAAATAGTTTATCAACATTTCGAATGAGAGTTCTTTGTTTCCCAATGTTAGATGTCAGCGCATGTGCATGTTTACAAATACGCTGTTTACGTCAACTTTAACCTCAGTAAACTTTAGTAACTTCTTTCCTAGTTGAGAGCTCTTTTCTTTTTTTTAATGGATTCGTGTTTGTGTATCTATATACAATGGTATATGTGTTTGTATATCTATATTGCTGTGCTAGAACAATTGTATTAAGTG